>PVHP010021335.1:0-29547 GCA_004024765.1 Zapus hudsonius
ATGGTGTTCTTCTTTTAATGTCTGCTGAGGAGAATCTTACTAGAGTTTTCAGGCTTACAATTAACAGCCTGTAGCCTCCGAGCCATCCCCAGATTCTTTTTTTATTTTAATAGATTTTTGAACAGTTTAAAATTCATGGAAAATTTGATCAGATATTCATTCAGTACAGAAATCGCCTTCATATTCCCAACAGACATAGCTTTCCCACACACAGCTTCCCTTCTTAGGAAGAACTTATAGCAGTATGCTGGACTTATTACAATTAATGAATCAAAACATTTATTATTTTTAAATAGAAGTTATAGATGATTCAGATCTGTTCACTTTTTAACATCTGATAAATGTTTCTAAGATATTTATTCATAGAATTTTCTTTACTCTTCATATCATTCAGAATTTTCAATTTATACTTCTTGTTAATAATTCTTTTTTTAAGAGATTAAAGTTTCCTGAGAGTATTTGATAATGAAATAGATCTAAATCCTATATAGCACATAAATAGCTTTGCAAATGCTAATATAAACAACTCATATCCTGGGACAAGTGAATTCTTCCGCAAGCATTCCAGATTACTGTGTGCTCGAATAACAGAATAATATATAGTGGGTAATTTATGAAACTGAGAACTTTCTCATAGTTCAGGAAGCTTTGAAGTTCACGTTCATGGAACAGCATTTTGTCTGGTCGGGTTCTTGGTGAAATTGCAAATGACAGAATTCAGAAGTGTGAGCTAGGGTATAAGTTAAATAAACATGATTTAGGCCAGTTTTACAAGGGTGTTCAGGAAATGAACAAAGACGGTGCCTTTACTGCCTCCTTGATTGTAAAGTGCAGCATCTCTTAATATTAGCACTTTGTCAGCAGCTGCATTATAGTAAGGTGCATTTAATCTACTGTACATCCAAAGCACACCTCATATTAATAAATTGTACATTATTCAGGGAAAAGTTAAAAGGCATGATGTAAATCCATCTAAGTGATCAAAGATTAACAAGACAAAAGAAGCATCTCTGAGTGAACACATGTGAAACATGTGATATAAATATTTCTCTAGGAAGAAACCTTCTTCAGCTGTGAGCTTGGTTCACTATTAAGGAGTTTTATTTGAGATTCAATTTGATGCTTCATTTTTGTATCATTTTTTTACCATTTGGCTAATATAGAAACTTGCATTTATCCACACAACTTTGTTACTCACTAAATATTTCCTTTATTGCTATCTTGAAGGAGAAAGAAAGAAAACAAAATAATTTAGAGAAACACGGAATGAAGAAGGAAGAATCTGGGTCCGTGGGTTACTTAGGGGGTTGCAGCGCACATCAACTCCCTGTTCACCCATAGGGGCTGGGTGAGCAGTGGCTTGGAATAGCTGTGAGCCGAACGAGAGATGAGACTCTCGGAGAACGCGGCAGTGGGCAGTTCTCATTTTATTGTTTACATAGCAGTTGCTTATATAGGGAAAAGTCAGAGGTAGAAGCATAGGAAGCAAGATCTGTGAGAGAATGGTGATGTAAGCAGAGGAAATGAAACCTTATTGTTTAGGTTTGTTATTTGCAGTTGGAATAAGTTAGGCTTTGAACTGCTTATCTTATCTCAGGGGACAGCTGTGGCCTGCCTGGGGCTGGAGTTTTCAGGATTGCTAAAATTTACAGGGGCCCTCGGACTTTGCCTCAACTTCCTTATCAGAAGGAGACGGTCCCAGAAGCCTGCCAGACTCAGCAGAACCCTACATCCTCCATGCCACATTAGCAGGGTACCACAGAAGAAAACAAAAAGGATACACTATGCTTTAAAATTCTGCCTATAAGGGGCTAGGGAGATAGTTCAATTAGTGACGTGCCTAATTTGTAAGCATGAAAACTTGAGTTTGGATCCTCAATACCCATATAAAATTGTAACTTGACAAAAGGATATCTAGGGCTTTCTGGCCAGCAAAGTGTAGACTACTTTTTGAGCTCCTTGCCAATGAGAGATCCTTTCTCAAATTAAAAAAATAAAGTGCAGGAGGAATAACACCCAAGATGGTTTCTGGCTTCCACATTCAAAAACTAGTGTTACCCACCCTGGTACCCCACCCTCTCACACACACTCTGCCTAAAAAAATGATTGTGTATTTTTGATAGCAGGAAAACACTTCTGTATCATTTGTTGAGTAGTTATGAAAATATAAAGTCAAAAAGGTAAAATGAATGCAAAATTATTAAATGTGCATATAAACCATGTGTGGTTTGAACCCTTTGGGTATCCTAATTGCAAAATGTATCAAGTAGAGGAGTCATATGAAAATTCTGGCTTACAGAATAAAACCACTGACAGAAATGAGTTTCTCTTCCTCATGGCTATACTAAAAGCTATATTACAAAATGAGGCTTATTAACATTACACTCTAACCACTAAAATTCCCTCATATCTTTAATCTCAAAATTAGCATGTATAAGTATATATTACTGAATATAATTAATATCACTTATGTGTTTTTTCTCTTTAGTAAAAGGCGAAAGATTTATACAATCTGAAGAGAAACCAGAGTATTGTTTCTTCTCTTAATACTATAAATGATTTTGCTGTTAGTACATGAAATTGGACCTTAGCAGTTAGAAATTTGCTACTGTCTGGTTAAAAAAAACAGTGCTAATTATGTAACTTTAAGGAGATCACGTGGTATATTTTGTTTCTTGAAGTTATATTATTTTTATTTTGTAAAACCACATTTAATTTTTGAAAGAATTACCTAAGTTTATTTTATGCATTTTCAATGTAACACTATTAGAAACAATTTGAATTAAATTTTCATAGAAACATTAAGTACAGAGTCTGAAGGGATGGCTAAGTGAATAACGGTGCTTGTTTATTAGACCTGCAGGCCAGGGATCAATTTCCCAGTAACCACATCATAATGCCAGATGCACAATGTGGTGCATGGATCTGGAATTAGTGTGCAAATGTAAGAGACCCTGCCATGACTATACACACATATTCATATTCTCTCTCTCTTTCTCTCTCTCTCTCTATCTCTCTATCTCTTTTTCAATAAATAAATATATTTCAAAAAATAGTTTAGGATTATTCTATAAAAACATATTGCCAGGTTTCAATCATAGATTCACAGACTATCAGTGCTGGATAATGTCTTTAGGATGATTTAATATATATATATATATATCAGTAGAGTCACACACATGAGAATATTTTCTCCTTTGACTATTCAAATGAGTTTATATTTAGTATTTTGTTTCATGGCAAAATTGAGAAACCACACCTGTTTGTTTTTGATTACACATTGAGTTTTTTTTTTTCTCCAAAATGCTTGAAGCAGACATGTTTCCAATTCTGGAACGTTTCACTTGTTAGAATATTTACATACACTTTGCTAGTTGGGCACTATTCATCCAAAAATCCATTTACATTTCAGAACATTCAGATTTTGGATTTTCTGCTTATTAATGTCCAACTATATTTATACATGAAGGAAACAGATAATAAATTACAAAATTAAACATTGTAGGCACAGTACTTTGAAACTGCTTTATAAGGGTCATAAAACCCTCTATCATCTCTCAGCTACAGTTAGGTATGACTTTTTTTTCTCTTATCAATCTGTACTCATATAATACCACATGTATACTAGCTTTTACTGTACTTAATTTAAATATTGCACAAGTACAAGTCCTTGCACATATAGTGCAGACCATAGAAAGATTTCTTCTTCTGCATATAATATACTTATTTAGTACCTATAATCATTGTCTAGTACTAAACTATTTTTCCCTGCATAAATATTAAATTTTCAATTAGATTAGAGATTTTCACAGTAGTGTGAGCAGATGAACATGGACACTTAATGAAACAAGAAAAATATATCAGGAGGAGGTCAGAGGAGAAAAAGCACATCCAAGTCTTTAGAACATCACTGCCTATGTTACCAAAGCATGAAATCTTGACATCTCTAAGGTGTTAAACTTTCTTATATATGTTCCCTTTAATAACCTAATAAGCTAACTCTCACCTTTGGTCTCTTTTTTAAAACCCACTAATCCAGCAGGTAAAAGCTTAACTATCACCTCATCATCACCAAAATCGCTACCTCCCAATACACACTGCTCTCTTCTTCATTAACATCTCTTAGAAGTCAGAATTCCCCCATTAGGCTTTAGGCTACCTGCCACAGGTTTGCAGCAATAATCCTTGAGTCCATAATAAAACTTCAATAAATATTTGCTAAAAATCAAGTTGAGCACGTAGAAACTGGGAAGTGAGAGTGATGAAGCCTGAGGTTGTGTTAGCTCTGCTAATGAAATTGGATTTCATAATGAAGACAGTGGAGCATATTGATTTTTAAATAGGTCCTTAATCAAGACGAGGTTCCTGTGTTAGCACATCTTGAGAGCAATATGGAGCATGGATTGGAGAAAGTTACAAGCAGTAAAACAGGAAGCGGCTAAGACAGTAAGAGATTGAGCCTGTATTACTCCTCCAGCAGCTGTTAGGAAAACCCACTTGCAAGAGCCTTGGTTTTATTTTTGTTTTTGTTGTGACAAAAATGTTCTGCTGTGGAGAGATTGACTTTTGGACCTAAGAGGTCACCTACGACAACCTCGGAATAGCTATAGGTCTGATTGCTAGCATTAAAGAAAGGACACACTATACAAGCTTGGGAGAAGAACATGGCTCTACCAACAGAATTCAGTCTCGAAGTGATAGCAAAATTAAGTACAGATGTTTTCTGTTTTCACTGACATTCAACGTTTTCTACTGCTGTGCTTTGAAATTCACAATGTCTTTCTTTACCCATACTTGCAGTGCCTGAAATGCCATCCGATTAATAATGAATGAATTTAGCTGACAGAAAGTTTTTGTGGGTGGGGTAAGAGACGAAATGCAGATCTGTATTGGTTTTGTGCCTAGAATGGCGTGAAGAGGGGAAGAAACAAAGATGGTACTGCCTGGCATCAGGTACACAGGGCTTGAAAACACCAACTGGGCCACCAGAGCTAGAGTTAAGTGATGTCAATCCATATAAAGGGAGAAACAGAATTGTAAAGAGAGTGTGTAGAATCAACAAAAGCTAGAAGGTAGATTCAAAGCCAGTGGCACGCAGTTTCAAATACTCCCATTCATGCCCATCATCAATGCAGTCATTGGTAGGAACGCACAAAGCACACAGGATGAAAACAAGTTACAGGAAGGAAGAACAGCTTAATTTTGATTCTATCAAGCCTAGTGCATGCAAATGTATCCCATGAAAAGTAAAGCAGCACATGAAACACTTTTATTCCACATCATGAGAGGACGAATCCGCACATACAAGGAGGCAGCGATTCTAAGTGATGATTGAATTTCTCTCCTCTCCTGGCTTCAGGAGGAATGAAAATAAAGAATAGAGGACAATATATAGTTCCTAGTAACTATTTTGGTGATTTATAGTATCATTTATATTTAAAGATGGGGATATTACTAATTTGCAACAGGTATTATGAAACTATGCACTTATAAACACATGGATATGAGAAAATAAAATGCTGTATTGTAATATGTATTTTTGAAGAAATATGGGCTCTTGGGTTAGTGCTATACTGGAAATGACAAATATTTTACTCTTGAAAATAACATCAAAAATGAATCTATTAAGGGTGGCAGCCTGCACTGATAAGCAACTGTTCTCTGATTGGACATGAGGCCCACTCAGTGGATGGGAACTCATATCTGGTACTAGAAACAAAGTCAAAATCCCATGGTCTGGAAAGAGTGGGCTGACACACTGAAAATCTCCTTAACAACTTTGAATACTCCCTTTAACCGAAACTGCTCTCATACTGGGTTGGAGAATCTTATTTTACAGATAGCAGAGAAAACTGAAGAGAGCCAAGATCCATCAATAACACAAAAATATAACTGACTGCCTACCATGAGATTTGCCACCTCTACCATATCTGCCAGAGCCCAGGAAAAATTTCAGAGGAGTTTCTCATGAATACTGCTCTTACTGCTAGCCTGACTACCTGCCCCAGGGTGACGATGACAGACCCAGAGATTAATCAAAACCTATGCAAGCAAAAATCCAGAGGCTACAAAGAACTCAACACTAAGTCTGATTCCCAAGAGGCCTGTCATTGTTCCGGGAACTTTGCAGAAGAGGGGACAGACAGAAAGATTCTAAGAGCCACAGAGTAGGTAGGAATACCTTGAGGCATGAGGAATACCCCACTACTCCATAGGAACTGATTGAGACCTTCATTACTACACAGTGATTACCATGACTCCACTGGGCCCCCAGGGTAACAGGAGGTAGGTTGAGGGAATAAATGTCTATAACCTGTAACAACCTATATATAGATATGGAATATGTGAGTCAACATTTTATTCTCTACTTGTTTAACATAAGCCCGTTTTTATATTTTTATGTATATTTTTATTCTAAGATGCAATTAGTTGTAAAAAAAAAATAACTCATGTACTTCTTTAAAACAAAGCTGCTGTAGAGGTTGGGAGATGGCTCAGTGTTTAAAGGTTCTTGCTTGTAAAGCATCCTTGCCCAGTTTAGATTTCTCAGGACCCATGGAAAGCCAGATGCAAAAAGTACTAAAAGCATCTGGTGTTTATTTGCAATAGCAAGAGAACCCAGCATGTCCATACACACACACACACACACACACACACACACACACACACACACACACACACACACAGAGGCATGCATACATGTATACATGCAAGTAAATAAATAACGATAGTTATGAAAATTAAAAAAAAAACTCTGCATGGCAGTGCATACCTTTAATTCCAGCAATTAGGAGGCCAAGGTAGAAAGATTTCAATGAGTTTGAGGACAGCCTGGCCTACAAAGTGAGTTCCAGTTCAGCCTCAGCTAGAGCTGTTTTAAAACCAAGTAATGGTGACAATAAAAATGATAATATCAATATATGTCATTATATATATATATATATATATATATATATTATATATTCATTATAAACTCATTAATAGCAGAAACATTTAAAGTGAAGCTGTTAGAATACATGAGAACATTTTAAGACTCCAGCTGTGGGAGTTAGGGCTACATAGATTGTTTATATATATATATATATATATATATATATATAGTGTGTACGTGTATGTGTGATTTAATTTTTGTTTCTAAAGTTTCATTGACAACTTCCATAAATATAAATAATATAGCATTGTCTAACCTCTCCCACTCTCTTCTCTTTTTCTCCTCCCAACCCCCACTCCATCTGGAGTAGAACAGACCCCATTGCCAAGGATGCCCTAGTCCACCTGGGTTATGATATCCTTGAATCCTTCTTGGCTCCTAAACTGCAGATGTGGAGTAACCTTTCCCTCTCTTCCTACTCCTCTGGCCAAGTTATAAAAGCAAGAAGTTCTTTTTATCTCAGAACCTGAAGCCTCTCTCTGACTTTGGTCACCCCTCTGTTCTTTCATGGCGTACTAACACTCCTCTAATCATTCATTCTTCTCACAGAAAGAAATCTCTCACTGTTTCTTTCAAACACACCAGCCCTTCCTTTTTAGTCAACTTTAGTGTTACAGAAATGCAAATCTTTAAACAATTGGTATGTTATTTAAAAAAGAACTACATAGGAAAATGGGTAATGCCTTTTATTTCCATTTTCATTAGAATACTTATTATCACAAATAATAATCATAATTTTCTGACATATGAATGCTCTGTCTAAAGAAGGGAGGGAGAAATTCCCTGATTCTGGGAACTGTGTCTTTAACTAGGAAGAGCTGGGGCTTTGGGAGGAGTACAGGGCTGGAGGAGTTCAGACAAAAAAGTTGTGGCCAAAGCATTTCACTGTTGGCTGCTTCTGCAACAAGCTTGCCCCATTCTCTCTAAACAAAGGATTTTTAGTTACTATTGAAAAACTCTCCATAGATAATCAGCCTAGGACATCTTCAATTATAGGTAGACACAACTTCTGATATATAACCGCTGAATTCAGCCTTTAGTTGAGTTTCCACTTTGGGACTACCATCCATTCTTGATTGGGTGCTGTCTTGCTTTTAATTAACAGTGTTTGCTATTTGTCTTGCTGTGATTCCAATTCTTGTACAGTAAAGACTATCCCATTCCTCTCACCAACTTTGTGGATTGTCTCACAGCCAATAATGCTTTAATGTTCCCAGGGTAAGAATTCCTTAGCCCAGAGCTCACCAAAAACTGCCCCTCCTTTCCCACACCCGTTTCAGGAGCAGACCCAAGATAAAGAGTTCCAAATAGTTCAGCCCACTTTATTCCACAAAACCTTAAAAGGGAGTAAAGCAAATATACTTTCCAAGCCATGGCCCTCAAGTATTGACAAAGTCACAGGATAGCTGAGAGTTAACACTGCTTAGATAACATTCCTCTCTATGCGCCATTTTTCGGATGTCAGAGGGTTGGGTATTTTGGACAAAATTTCAGAATACTTTTTTTTTTCCATAAGCAATTACTTCTTGTCATCTATTAGAAAATCCACTTAAGTCCGAAACTGGAGGCAAGGAATCCTCCTACTATAGTCAGAAGTTTAGAATCCCAGGCCTGAGTTACTGCACTCTTCACAACCACAGGGTGGGTTCACTATTTTAGTCTTTCTCCTGGTGCCTGCTGAGGAGCAGACACTCATTCTGACACAATCCATGTACTCTTGGTGCAGCGGGGTGCATATGTGGGTTCTCTATCCTAAGAAATGATCCATGTGGCAGAGAGGAAGTCTGCTAGAAATCACCCACTACAGAAACCGAAGTTGTGACACCTCAGACAAGTGTAAAAGCTAAGCATGATGATGTCTGTATTTAAAAAGAAATTATATATATATATATATATATATATATATATATTGGTACTGAGAACCTGCTTGCAAGAATGGCTGGCCCAGGGTTCAATACCCCAGCCACCCAGGTAAAGCCAGATGGGCCTTAGGATTACAGCAGCAAAAAACTCTGGAATATGAAAGAAGGTGTGAAAACACACACACACACACACACACACACACACACACACACACACACACACACTTTGATTTTTTTTTAAAAGAGAATAATGAAAAAAATATTCAATCCTTCTATCTCCCTTAGTGGGACATCTGAGGCCCTTTCCCCCAGACCTCCAACAAAACTTTTTTTTTTCATCAAAATTACCTATTTCATTGTTCAGTGAGCATAAACTTAATTATTCCAACTAACTAATTTTCATTACAGAATGTTCCCTAAAGACAGCAATTCTTCATAACCAAGCATCAACAGTTTATGACCTTAGAGCCATTAAAGCCTTCCTGTTCAAACCATCAATTTGTTGCTTCCGCTATAACAATTAGGTCTTATATCATGATCTTTACCCAACACAAATAAAGCCAACAAACTGGACAATCTGCCTTAACGTATATTCATTTTTTACTGAATCTACCTTGTCCTTTTCTTGTCAAAACTCTACCAGTGCTCAGCAAAGCTAGCATTTTTCTCTCATTTCAATAAATAATATGCTGATCACCGTCATATTTTAAGTTTGGAACACCTAATGTTCCACCTTTCCAACAGATCCTGATTTTATTTCAGTGATTCTAGCACACTAAGATGTGTGTGTAACAATAAGACGGTCTTGGACAGAGGGCACCAAGGGATTCCTAAATTCTGTACACTGTTGGAATTTCTTATTAATAAAAGGAAAGAGCAAAAAATAAATCAAAGTGGAAAGATGCTTTTATAGAACCAGAAAAAGTTATACATTTTAAATACATTTTTATATTTAACCCTTTGTTTTTATTGTGTACACATATAACTTATTTTGTTGGAACTTGTGTGAATGCTCATGACTAATATCATCTTTATGACCACAGGTAATGCATAAAATTAAGCTTCATTTTAGAAATTACTAGTCTTGTTGGGAACAATTTTTAAGGCATAAATGTTCTATTCTCTCAGAAAAAGTGAATAAATAATTAAGACAGCAAGTGTTGCCTTAATTATTTATTCATTTTGATATTGACAGCTGATGTTCTACCTTTATTCAAGCAATTCTATGGAGGTGTCAGCACACAACTGCAAGAGGTCATGAAAGTTTATATTGAGATATTTTCTATCCTACTGCTTCAGAACAAACACGCTGAATTAATTTTTTTTTCATTTGCTTGTATCCTCCAATGAACTTAGGACATTGGCTTTCCTTCCTTGCCACCAAAGAGAACTTAATGATGATAGCAAATACTATAATAGCAATAGATATGATGACTGCATTTTAAACTTTGTCATTTAATATTAAATTAGGTAAAGGTATATTAAATTATAAAGCTATAATTGATTGATTAGATTTTTTAATATTTTATTTATTCATTTTCAAGCAGAGAGAGAGAGACAGAGACAGAGACAGAGACAGAGACAGAGAGAAAGAAAGACAGAGAGAGCACCAGGGCAACCACCTTGTGGGTCCTGGGGAATTGAACCCGGGGCCTTAGGCACTGGAGGCAAGTGCCTTAACCACTGAGCCATCTCTCCAGCCCAGATTGATTAGATTTTTAAAACTCTTCCATAATAAAGCTTTCGGCTACCCAAGCATTCTTCTTGAGTGGTAGCAAAGACTGTAGCGAGAGCAGCCAGAGAAATCCTTTGACATCATTGCATTACTCTGTTTATAATAAAATTCAAAGTAAAGTAATTGTCACTGTATCTAACTGGAGTTAGCAATTTATTTCTTATTTCAAGTATTTCTTGACGATAAAGTAGCTGTGTGAACTTTAGAAAGAACTTTACTTTTAAAGCTTTCAGAAAAATATTCATGGAGAACAGGAATGGGGAGAGGGCACTCCTGAAATTCTAATCCTATTTAAGACATTATTCTGTTATCAAGTACATCATTTAACACAGCTTAGAATGAATAATGAATCAATAGTGCCCAGGTGGGTATTATGACTTTAAGCAAGTTTGATATATTGCAAATAAATATTTGAAGCAAAGGAGAAATTTAACAATTTAGTGAATTCATTAAGTAAAAACAACAAATAAACAAAACCCGGTGTATTTTTGAAATGTATACACTAAAATACATATCTTTTACAACTGTATATTATGGTTATGTGATCAGACCAATAGACTTTCTCTCAGGAAAATTTAAATAAAATACTGTGTCTACAAGGAGGATGATGCAGAAATTCTTCCTCAAAGACATACTTATATCTAGCTAATTATTTGCAAGAACTTGGGAAAAGAATGTGGAGGAAACATAGTAGAGTATACAAAAAGTCATTTATAGCACATTTAAATTTTGCGACATGAAATCCTTATAAATTTGTATTTTCTGGATATTTAAAGTTTATAAGGAACCAAGTAATTTTTCTTATTTAACATATACACAGTAAGTAAAAGACGTATCTCAAAAGTGAAATTTAGAGATTTCCATCTTACCAATTTTCAGGAGTATTTTTGTCTTGATTCAAACTTATCATAATAGTTTTTACAAAGCATTGGTAACACATTGCAATACAGTAAACTCCATTCCCTGCTGGTGTGGAGAGAGATGTTTGTTCCTGAAGTAAATGACCCCACACTGTTCTGCTTTATGACTTTGTCAATGTTCAAAGCTTTTTGATTTTCCCTCTGCTTTTTGTCTAATGATCCTTACTTTACACCACAGTGGGCATGCCTACTTGAAAGAACCTTGCTTTTTTCTAAGATGTATTTTCAGTGACCTTGGAAAATATACAACACAATACACTAAAATTGAATGTGAAATGAGATGCAGCAAGGCTTTAAAAGAATTGAAAGGAAACTTTTGTGTAATGTAAAAATCTGGGTGAATATTGTCTGAATAATTTTAAACTGCAAATATTTTCTTCCTCCACTATATTTGAGATACATTAGCACCCACTGGAGAAGTACTGTGATAATTAGATGAGATAACATATTTCTTATACCTTGTAAACTGTGAGGCTGGATACCAGTGCAGGACAGGGTAACTGCTATCATTGTCAGAGCATGATCGCCATCTAATGGCAAAGAAGCAGTTACAAACCCCAAGGTTCAAAGCAGAAGAGGGAAGAGTAGTGGATGCATCCAGTGAGTCCACCAAATGTAGCTTCAATCCCAACTGCAATGTCACTGAATGCTAAAAGAGCATTGTCCTCAGGAGACTCTTTGAGCCTCTATCAGAGGAGCTCCTTGTCATAGTCAAATATCACTGAAACAGTATGTTGTAAAACTATAATTTAAACTCCATTTCTGACACTTACTGCTTTTTAATTCTGGACAAACAAAACAATGTTCTCTTGGATCCACTCATTTTTTTTAAAATAATGGGAACGTAGTGATACACCCAGATAGAATTGCTGTAAGGATAGCATTACACGGAAGAAAGTACCTGTAAATTGTGATTAAGCAACAACAGAAAAGAGCCAAGTGCCAGGATCCACTTTCATATTATATCTCTGAGTTCAGTAGCAAGCGCATTATATCATCTAGTGAAGATACGCTCTACACATCTTCCTAAACCAGACACAACAGAGCACATAGAAATTTACATTATAGTTTGTATAATTTACCCTGTGTGAATGTTGTTGCAATCCTTGATACATTACCATACGTATTAGCAAAACCACATGGGTTTTTATCTCAGCTCTGCTGAGCTATTATCCATTAAAAATTAATAACAAAAATTACCACCTTAATTAATAGGTACTGAAGGAATTCCTAACTCACTGAAGAATTTTTATTATGCTTGTTCATCAAACTCAAAATAATGTAGCGACTATCTAATTAATTCCTAATTGACATCATTGGGCCATTACCTCTCCATTTGCATCTGGACATACACCAACAGATACTGCCCCAAGTGTTGTAAATGTAATATCCAAAATAAACAAAGAAACAAAAAAAATTTCTTTACTCAGTCATCCAAATGGCCATTGCATTCTTTGTACCAATGACATTAATTAATTAATTAATTAAGTATCGTTTCAATTAGTACTGTGCATCCAAGTGATAAAAATCAATTTTAATACAAGTTATCAGCATGGTTTCCCTTAGAACATTAATAATTTTGGTTAATAATTGTAAGCTATTTAAAGTAGTTTTTGTAAGCCAATTGTGGTGGTGCATACCTTTAATCCCAGCACTTGAGAGGCAGAGGTAGGAGGATCAAGATGAGTTGGAGGCCAGCCTAGGATTACAGAGTGAGTTTCAAGTCAACCTGGGCTACTGAGAGACACTACCTAGAAAAAAAATAGATTTTTTTTGTGAAGCAGGGTCTAAGTCTAGCTTGGGCTGAACTGGAAGTTATCTTATAGCCCAAGCTGGACCTGATCTCACCACGATCCTCCTAGCTCAGTCTTTCATGTACTAGGATTAAAGGTTGTGCTACAATGCCCAGCTAAAATAGAAATTCATTGTTTCTCATATGTACTGCCATTTAAATTGATTATGATGTTTTGGTCATTTTTACATAAATTGAATGTGTGGATACTTAATACCAGCAATTAAAATTTTAGAATTTCAGTAATACAATCTGAATCAGAATACATTATTTGAAATAATTTATAATAATGAAGAGGTTTTCAAAAACCTATCACCCTGAGTAATGAGCATTGAAAGGACAAAGTAGATACAAAAGATTAAAGCTGAAAATCCTAAGGGCAGAACCAAACTGTAGAAAGTTACAGCTGTTAATAAAATTAACTATGAATGAAAGCATGTTGCATGTGAATATGTTTACCTCACCAATTTAGTTTTACTGATATTTTGATGTAGACAGACTTATTGCCATGCGCCCAATTACGTTCTTGTTGCTGAGAAGAAAAAGAAAAAAAAAAAAAACACACCCAAGAAGAAGCAACATATAAAAAAGGTGTTTTTGTTAGTTTGTTTATTTGTTTTTCTGTGTACTGTCCTAAGGGGAAGCTCTATCAAGACAGGGAAAGCAATATGGCAAGGAAACAGTTGATTGAGCTAGTTCACATATCCAGCGAAGTAGTCTAAATACAGGGCTTGGAGAAGGGCTCATAAGTGTCAATGTCCTCCCCCAGTCACACATCTCGTCCAGCAAGGCTCCACCTCCCAAAGGCTCTACCAGCTGGAGTTTATGAGGCACACACACACACACACACACACACACACACACACACACACACACACAAGGTTGTTGAGGTCACACTATATTCTAACTATGCTATGCTCATTGCTACCTGTCTGATTTCTTTTGATGCTAATTTATTTTGGATGCCTCTTTAAGATTCAATTTCCTTTAAGAGTTACTGAGAGGATTAACTTGAGATTGCTTAAGTATTTACTTTTCTTCCCCATCGACTCTCCTTTTCCTAAGAAAACTTATCTAGATATAATTGCTGTAGGAGAAACAATATATATTTAAAGTGTGCAGTTTGATAAATGTTGATTTATGCATACAGACAGAAATGAAATCATTGATGAAATCAAGGTAAAGAATATATTCAGTAGGTCCCAAGTTTCCCCATCAAATGAAGAACTTGGTCTCTGAGAGAAAATCTGAATATACTAAAGGTGATAAGATTTTCAGATATCTCTTCATTGTCCAGTGCTTGTCACAGTCAAATTAACACATATACTATACAGCATATTGCACCTTACAGTCCCAGAAGTTATTCATTTTATAACTCTATTTAATTCCTTGGACCAACTTCACATCATTTCTGCCACTGACACACCATGGGAAGTACCGATGGGCTCCCAACAACTTCAGATCTCTAGCTATTAAATGCTCATGATCACATACAATCCAGAATAAGGCAAATGTTATTTTAAGGACCATGTGCCAAACAGGAAGCATCCAAATGAGTCTCAGCATTCTTCCCTTTGTGTTGATCGGATTTGATGAATTCTGCTGGTTTACTGACACATTAGCCAAGTAAGGTGTTTCGTCAGAGTCTGTGGCTTTGCAGATAACTTTGAGCAGCTTGTGAGGGAGCTTGGAGATCAATAGTCAAAGACTTCATACTAAACAACCAAAATCTAAAGTCTTATTTGAAATATGCGTTAGATATACACCAGCTCTTTGAGTCTATCCATTTGTAGAAGTGTCACAGTATTGCACCTAACCCAATGATTCATTTTAGAAGATGCAGAGTAACATAATTTAGCAAACAGCATTCAATTGGGCTTTCAGTAAAGCACTCTACACCTTGAAGTGGACTCAAGAGAATAACAGCATTCATTATATCACCTTGATTGTTTAAAACATATAAAGTGTACAGTGCTATTATGACTTTATGGAGGAGAAAATAAGCTTCAATGCTAATTATTTTCTGCAAGCAGACATACAGATCTGGGTTTTTTTCATTTATATTTGGAAGTTATTCTCTGACCTTCATGTTGGTCAGCTAGCTGTCAAACACTACTGACCTGGCTGTACTACCTGGCTATTTGCACTTACTCAAATCACTTCAATTGTTATGAAAATCTTAAAAAATATACAACATATATATGGCATTATAATCTGTGAAACTTTAGCTCCACCAATCAATAGTACAAATGCCTCACATATTTCTAGTTTAGAAAATTTTGAATAATTTTCAACTTCATCTATTGTTTCCTCCATACTGGCTGATCATATAAATCCCAAGTATAATTATCTAATGGCATAACTCTGTATAAAGTTTTCCTTAAAAACAAACTGAATGAAAATACTATTACAACAAACTGAATGAAAATACTATTACAACATTCAACAACAAAAAAAACTACTGTGATTCTATTACAGCCCAATCAATTCTCATAATTCTCATTAACTCAGAAATATTGTCCTTTTTTTACTTTTTATCTTAAAGAATACACAAACATTGTACATATCTGTGGACATTGTGATATATCAGTACTGTACACATTGTAGAATTTTAAATACTATATTTAAATTGTGTAAGGTCTCACTACATGTACACTCTGTATAATGTTTAAATTGAGCTAAACATAGCTCTCCGTGGAAACATTCATTACTTCTTTAAAATTAAATCATTCAACACCCTGACTTTGTAAAGTATGTGCATATTTTTAAGGAAGTGCACCCTCAAGGATGCCATATTGTGCTATTCCGTATTAATTTACAGCGATCATTTCTGCCCTTCTATCCAGCCAGGACTATGCTAAGGAAGCCAATCTGATTCTCCAGTAGAATTCTTCCAATCTTCTAATCATTTCCCTACTTGGAGTCTTACTGTGGGATTGAACAGTTATTCCCTGCTCAATCTAGGACTTCCTACAAAATCATAGTTCAATATAATTTCTAAAAATCCTTAATTAGTAAAGTTTAATTATGTGCTCCTCCTTTATAAAAATCATTTTTTACTTATGAGGTCCATTTGACTTAAAAATCTTTAATCTCAAACTTCTCATTTTCTGATTACTATAAGTGTGTATGAGAGAATATCTGTGGGAAGGATGAAGAAGGAACACTTCAAAGGTAATGCTATATACTTCTCTCAGCATTAAATCCAAAGGGATAGAGTGTTACTATACTTAGTGATGTTAGAGGAGTGACCAGGTGACTCATGCTAATCTAATCCATTGTGGCATTCTCCATTAACAATATGTCTTTGCAATTACAGTAAAGTAAATATGGTTGGCTTGCTCATTCTTTTAACTGGCAGCTTAGTAAAGAACCAATTATTTAATTTGACCTAATGCAGGATATTTGAATTGTTTCCAATATTTTGTTAGTGTAGATATTTTAGCACATATACATTATTTTGCATTTTGCCAATACCAAAGGATTAGATAACTAGAAAATGAATAGTTAGATGTTCAGGTCAAATTGTAAATAATTCTGTTAGACATTGACAAGAAGGATGCCTACAGTGTGTTTCTACAATATCTAACACTGTCAAAAAAACATACATGAATGACTAGTTTTAGCAGTTATTTGCATGAACATAAGAAGTAAATCAACATTTAAAGGTTATTATTAACCCAACTTCAGGAAGCACGTTCTGAGAAAATTAATTCTGATTGAATTCATTTAAAATCTTTAAAAAGCAACTTCATTTTTGATATTGGAGTCTAAAATGATGAACATGAAAATGTGAATATCATTGTGGCTTGCTTCTCAAATCGGTTAATATGTTAGCTATGGTATAAACATGTGGCATGAACAAAACTTCAGCATAAAATATAAGTGGAAATCACTATAGTTATTAAGAATATAAACACTAATGTGCCAAGGTAGATTTATTCAGCTTTTCTTTAACCATATTATACTTTAATACAGAAAGGGTATATGTAAAATTCATTATTGGAAATAAGATATCTGAAGACTTATTAAAATTCAAAATTGAATAATTAGCTCGTATAAACTACACTGACTAAACTGAATGTGTAAACATTTTAATGAATTCACTCTATTACCATTATTGTGGACCATCTTCATGCATTTGGCATGAATCTATTAATCACATACAATAATTGTGCAGACTCTGCTCACAGTCAGTGTGAATTATACACTCCACCTTGCTGCCTCAGGATTAACCTTTGTACTTAGGTATGTGGAGGCTGTCTTTAACAGCAAATCCAGATGACCATTTCCTCCTTCTGATTATGTTAAATAGAACAGGAAAATGGCACCATAAGTATTCCTTTATTCCCCAACAATCAGAAAATATCATCTTATATATTATTGAAATGACTAGAATCTTGTCTTCTATTGAAAAGGTTCCTGCAGGCAATGCTACAACGAAAGTCAGTTGGTGAGAACTGGTGTCATACAGTCACCTATGTTTTTCCACACTGACCTGGAGGATGAAGACTCTGTTCCTCCAAAAACTCTAAGTCAAGCATCAGATCATCTTCATCCAGTTCACAAGACCCAAGATTATTTAAAACATCCTGAAAGAAAAAAATAATGGATCATTAGCAACCAAAACTCACAGAAATTGAGAAAACACCTATAAAGAAGTGGAAAAAAAGGAACCCAATTTCAGAAAGTCTTTCACTTTTGAGACAGCTAAAATTATCAGTCCATAGAAAACTTTAACAATTATTCTACAAATCTTTAACCTTTTATTTTCTTTAACACATCTGTACCTATCATAACACATTATTTTCAATTGAGTGGGAGTACATGTAGCAAGTATCAGAGACATTAAATAAAGAAAAATATTCCTATGTATTAGAATATAAGAAAGTATTTTATTTTTATTTTGTTTTTGTTTTTGCATGGTAGGGGCTCGCTCTAGCCAAGGCTGATATGGAATTCACAAAAAGTCAAAGGGTGGCCTCAAAAATCACAGCAATCCTCCTACCTCTGCCTCCTGATTATTGGGATTAAAGGTTCTGTACCACCATGCCTGGCCAGAAGTGTTTATTTTAATTAAAACTTCTTTCATTACCATAAATGTTAATTACTTAGAACAGACACAAAAGATGTAAGATTTTCAACTACATAGAAGTCTATAAATCAATATTTAGTTTTACTACTGTAATATTTATATTTAACAATTGGCATTTTTGTGATATATGATAAATTATTTCCCAAATGCTGTAGAACATGCAGATGGTGAACATTAATTTAAACAATAATTGGAATTACAGCCTCTGTTTCTATTTCCAAGTCACTTAGAGTAGAACAGGAATAGACAGACAAGATATAAACCAAAGTAATTAATTTCATCAAACATCATAAATAAAATTATCTTTTTTTCAAGAAAGCAAAAAGCCTATCAAACATGGGGAATACAGTATTGAAGTGTTTTATAAATAAATATATATACATATATATATATATATATATACATATATATATATATATATATATATATGAGAGAAGATGGCATTATACGTTAAAAAATTCTCGAGAGTGAATAAGATCTGAACTTTGTGTGTGTGTGTTGATATGGAAGTATACCAAGAGAAAGAATTTACATTGAGAGAGAAGATTGAGATGTAACCAGTGACACATAAATGATAACTTAAATTATAGATACAATAATATCTCTGATCACTTTCGGCTTGTGTTGTGGTCAGCTTCCTAGTTGCTGTGCAGAAAGAACCCAAACAAAAGCGGCTTGTGGAGGAATGGGTTTATTTGGTTTATGGACTTGAGGGGAGACTCCATTCTGGCAGGGAAAACGATGGCATGAGCAGAGGGCTGGACATCACCTCCGCCACAGCACTGCAAACAGCGGCAGGAAGGTGTGCCAAACACTGGCAAGGAGGAGCTGGTTTATAACCCCAAAAGCCCACCCCAAATTAAAAATATATGGGCAAGAAAAGATAAGATTTCATACAGAAAAATGTAAAACAGAAGGTTAATTCTACAATGAAGAAACATAAATGAAGGCAAATGTGGGAAGGGTAGTGTGATAGGTTTGAATAGATGTCCCCCAAGAGAATTTATTATAATTGTGCTTATTAAATTGTTATTTGTCTCCAGGCTTCTGGCTGGAGGAAGGCTCACTTTGGCCTGACCTCCTGGGGTCATGATGCCCTTTCAAATTGGATGCAAAATTCTAGGGATACATATGCAAAACAGCAGCCTGAACCCCAGTCTGGCAGTTCTGCCATTCTGTGAGTTATAGTGTCACAGTGTACTTGTTTGCTTCTGGAGGTGCTATCTCTGTGCTTGGATCTGTGAAAGGGGGCCAGCCTTTTTTTCCTTAAATTCCCCTGGGTCTGTTACTTCAATAAATATTTCCCTCCCCAAAATTGTGCCTGGTTTGGAGATTCATCCCAGTGGCGTGTGGCTGACTACGACAGGTAGGGTCTTTCAAAGGGTGATTTTGTGATGGTTCTGTTAACAATACTTATTAAATATTATCCACATCAGAGAATATTATCTGACAGTCAAAGCTATAGTGCTCAAACAAGAAAAATATGTACAGTTTATTGTGAAAGCATAATAATTAATCTAGCTTTACATTGTATCAAATAATCTTACAGTGAATTTTGAATTTGTGAGACTAAATTATGAAAAATATTCATGCGTAATTTCATTGCCCAAAAGCATGAAATGTGACTACTTTTTAGCAATGGTCCCTTGAAAAGAGAATTAAAATGAAAAGAGATTATAAGGGTGTGTGATTAGTCTGACAGTATTTCGAGATAACATCCCCAAGAAAAGTAGGCCACCCACAAGAAGACTCTGAAAGCAGATGGGATTCTTGCAAGCCAGAGAGGCCACTGAAGAAATAAAGCAGAGGTCCATTGCTTTGATCTGAGCCTTCCAGCCTCAAGGACTCAGGGAGTGAATTTCTTTTGGTGAAGCCATTCAGTCTATGGTCTTTGTCTATGACAGCCCTAACAGAGCATATAACCAGTGCATTTAGAATGGAATCAAACTGGAAAGAAAAGAAAGAAATCAATGCATAGTATATGACCACCTTTAAAAACATAAATAAGAACATTTTAAAAACATAAATAAGAACATCTTGCATAGCTTAAGCTTCTCTGACATGATTTGCACAGCATTTCTCTCTTTTCATTAAGAACCACTCACTCTGCTATTCTCACTGCCAGCTTCTGAATGAGGCAGACTGCTTGTTTATGATAGAGAGATGTGCCATTTAACCAAACGAAGTGAGAAAATATCTTTTGATAAATGGAAATAGTCCCTGTATGACCACCAGTATATCAAGATACCAAGAAAGTTCCATGAAGACAGGATCCGTAGATCCCAATGGACACATGAGAGTAGTGAGAGTGGAAAGGCCAAGTCCCACCATTGGGGTCTCCCAGGCCATGAACTGCCTTGGACTGGAAGACCCATCTGAGTCTAAGAACCACTGCAGTGGGCTTTCTAGTTGCTGGCTCCTGCAGTTCCTGAGGTCTAAAAACATATGTGATTTCTACCAGTTAAGTTCATTCAGCCCTTTTTGAGTTTTGTTAATACATCACCTCACAGTTTGAAAGTAAAAAACATAAAAATAGGCTGTATTTTTAAAATGGAAAAAAAAAACATACAATTGCTTTCACAGCTACCCCAGCATTCCATATGAAAAAAAAAAAAAAACAATAAGGTGAACATATTAAATTTGGAAAACTGAATACGTTGTTCAGAGATGGAGAGATGAAGGAAGTGAAAAGAGAGGAAGGGGAATACAAAACTTTTAAAGTGATATCAGATGCCTAGAATATGTATGTGTCAACTAAAAATGTCTGAGTCTGTCTTGAAAGGTGAGCTAAGAGAAGCAAAATAAATGGTCTAACTTTAGCTTATCTCTGACAATATGTGTATCAACAAAACAATAACCAATATGAATACACAGGATAATTGGAGTCTGCCAAAAAATTCACAATTTTAGAACACTTGAAAGCAAAATCCAGTATGAAAGATATGAACAAATACTAATGATAAAAAGAAAACCATAGATGTATTGATTATCTTTCCTTCAGAGTGACAAAATAACACATAGAATCAACTTGGTTTCAGAGGATTCAGGATTCAGTAAATTGGTTCAGAGACAGAACATCATGGTAGTGAATACAAATAAGCTGGTCCTTAAAATAGCAGATGGTGGTCAGGGGAAAGTACCACTTAGGAGACAATAGTGGCATGGTGATTATAGTTAATAGTAATGTTCACTTAAATATTGGTGAGAGTAATATATTTTTCCTAAATAAAAGTGTGAGATGATAGGTATTAATTGGCTTAAATATTCCATAATGTAAAATATCTCAGTATATCATGATGTGTATGACTCATGTCAATTAAAAATAAGATGCTATATAATCTTATAAAAAGAGATATACATTTTTAAATTGCTTAAAATATGTAAACTGATATAGACTTGATGTTACTTTAATTTCACACTGGAAAAAGTCCATGCTTACAATTTTTAACCACTATCTCAAAACCATTGAAAATGGTTTAATATAAAAAAAAACTTATTAGGATATAATATTGATGTGGAAAATGGAGAGGGATTGATTGTTTACCTGAAAATCTATTAATCTATGTATTACTTCATAAGATTAGTATATTGGATATTAACCTGAACACAAATATTACTAAGAATTCTGTAAACAGACATTTAAAAATATTGTAATGCTAATTTCTCATGTAATCTCACAGATGATTTCCTACAAAAGCTGTTAAGCATAAACTAAACCATTATTAATGCAGCAATTCTAATATTAATTTTCTGTTAGTCTATGAATATAACAATGAATCAAATTCACTGTTATATTGGCATGGTTTATTTTTTTCATAGACTTTTAAGAGACTTGATATTTAGCAAAAAATATCTCTTTACAAGTAATAAACGATGTGATATAAATGATTGCTTTTGACAAACGTAAGTCAATTCTGCAAGTCTAGTTGCTGCTGGATAAAAATAATGAAAAAAAATTGGTAAGTTACCATGTTGACACATCTCTAGTCATTCCATTTAAATGCATTCATTCCACTGTCTTGCCTAGCCCATCAGCACCCTTACTTTTTAGGTGCAACACCAGTAATGATATATATATGATCCTGCCACAAGTCAAGAAACCTAAGCAATGTCACTACACAGCAGTATTGCTTTGAAAAGGAAAGAATCTCATCAAGAGACTATTGAATCATTAAAAGTTAATGTTGCGATATAAGGAAGCTATCAATTTCTATTCCCTACAACTAAATTTCAATCTAAGGCCTATTGAGTCACAATAATATCTAACTGGTAATGTTTAGCATTCTGGTCTGGACTAATCAGTATTCCATATAAATAGTAGTGTATGTAACATCTGATTTTGAGAGTATAGCTTCTCTGTATTTCTTAAATCAGCCAATGAACACTTAATTCTAGTATTAAAAGTTAATTTATTCCTTTATTCAAAATAATTATTGAAGGCTAACTCAGAGTTAAAATAGAAAGTGTGATTCAATTAAAAATATGAATAGCAGCTGTAGGAAGCAGCAGCTTTCCATCAGTTGAACAAGGAAAGCCTTTTTAAAGATGTTATTTGGACTGGGTCAGGAAGAAGAAGATGAAGCAGTTATATGATCACAGGGGGGGAAACATTCTAACACAGAAACATCAGGTGCAAATCGTCTAACTTAAGGGTAAAGCTGGTCTGCAAGAAGAGGAGGGTGTGCTCAGCATGAAACAGAAAGGAATCAAAGGAGGTGAAAGGGAGTGAGGCCTGGAACCAAGGAGTTGAGGAGTCCCTGGATAGTCACATGCTCAAGTATTCAGGTTAGAAAATTACAAGGTCAATTCTGACAAGCATTGAAAATAAAAGTTTTGTTTTGTCTGGTTTTTGGTGAAACGTAACAGCCAAAAAGGCATCCATTATTGGTGGTTTATACTTGAGAGTTATAACATTTATAAGCTTACCAAATAATAGACATTAGAATGTAGAAAACTAGGATATAAACATATTCCTGAAGTATCCTGGAATTTTGAAAGATGCTTGCATATTAGTGAAATCATAATGCCAGCTTTTACAAATTCAAATGTTGAAATCACTCTGAAAATAATATACAATTTTGACATTTATATCAATTATCCAAACCACTTGCAGAATTATAACGTTGCTAGATGATCTCCCCAGATTCACCCAAATTTCACTGAACGTGAGTAGAACTCTGAGACATACCATAAGTAGCAGATGTCTTGCTCAGTCGTTGAGACCCAAGGAAACAAGCTATTTAATCAACTTCATTAGTGCAAAGATTAAGTTAAATATATAGGGATTGACAGCATTTAAATGATGAGAATCAAAAATAAAAAGCTTATGTATGCATTTCAATCAAATTAATTGAATTATAAATAAAATTATCATTTGTTTAAACACGCTATTAGTGTAAATCTTTCCTCTGGCAACACATCTTCCTTTATTCTTATAATTATAAATTAAGATTTGTTTTTATGATGATTATTCAAAAATGCATTTCTGCTCCTTCCCCCTTTTTATACAAAAGATCATTACATTTGTTAAATAAATTCACCATTAGTAGCGCCATGTACCACATATTAAAAGGAAAAATAATACCATCTTGATTCAGTTGCATTGAAAGTTATTACCTTTGAAATATATAATAAATAAAACCATAGTATCACCATTTCCCCATAAAACCTCCTATTGTTTATACTGACTCAGACATGCAGATTTGCCTCATAAACTTCAATATTTGAGGCTAATGAAATCAAGATTTTATAGTATAAAATAAATTACCCAGTCTGCAGGGTAAGATGGCAAACTAGAGACAACCTTGGTGTAAGTTGGTAAAGAAGAAAATCAAAATAAGAATTAAAAGACTTTATCCAAAAGAGAGAAAATGAAAAAGAAACTCAGAACACAACAATTAACTCTTGCAGAGATAGGTGTCTGTGACCTGCAGCCACACCATTGTGATTCATTGAGGCCTGAGCACAGCAATGAGGTCTCCACTATCCAGAACAGTGCTTAGGACCCCAAGCTGGTGTTACTAGAACACAAATCTGAAGTTGAAGGATTCCCAGGTGAGAGCAGGCAAGCATTAGAGGAGGGCTTTGGGAAGTTTGGAAGAGATTTCTAGGCAGCTTGAGCCACCCTTCCCAACACAGAGAGACCTCAGTTAAAATGCAGCAGGCCAGGGCTGGGCCACTTTTGCCAGCTCTTGGGTAAGTGGGGAGGGGAGATCCAAGGAAAATCACAAATCGTCCATGGACACCTCCTGCGGCACAATACACTCAAACCTGTCACTTCAGGCCACCTGACTAGAAGCTTCTCAGAATGTTGACCCCAAGGTTTCCCTCAGAAGACAGAGCCAGCTTTGGGTTCCCATAGGAGTCATGCAAAAGCAGATATTCTGAAGAGACTCAGAGGCTTTTGCAATGTGATTCCCAGTCCCAGTTTGCAGTGCCCCGCATGCACTTCCCTAAGGGGCCATCACCATGTCATGAGGGTACAGTTGCATGGGCACTCAGCACCTCCAGCCAACAAATAATATTGTCAGGTTGGCAAGACTTTCCCATGGCCTCCAGATCACAGATATCCAGGCCTGGGAGAGTTTTAATCAAATAACCACAGAGGGCCTGGATGCATGGAGCCTAGAGACAGGGCAGCTCAGGTCACAGAACTGACAAAAAATTTACTACAGAATTCTTGCTCACCTGGATGAGCAATAC
This sequence comes from Zapus hudsonius, assembly GCA_004024765.1. NCBI lineage: Eukaryota > Metazoa > Chordata > Mammalia > Rodentia > Dipodidae > Zapus > Zapus hudsonius. The sequence continues at coordinate 25,038 of PVHP010021335.1, forward strand.
ACAGACTTAATCTGCCTGACCTACAGTGCTGCCTTTACAAACAGTAATCCTGGGAAGAAAGAAAGGACATTCACCCATATATATTTATACACAACCAGTACCTGACCCATATTTCTTGAGATTTTTTTTTTGGAGTGTTTTAAGTCATTGTTCATGGGTTTGGTTATTGTCTATTTTTTTTCTTTCTTCTTACTTTCTTTTTTTCTTTTTAGGGTTGCTGTTTGTACTTTTGGAGTTTTTATGTTTTTTTTTTTTTATTGTTGATGCTATTCGCATTTTAACTTATGGATTCCATGCCCTACCTGTCTATATACTCTAATGGCATTTTCATACTGCTGCCTAAACATATGCACATTAATTGTGAAAGTACTGACTTAAAACCTCTTACTCATGAAGATGGATTTTGATGATGTATTATTTTGGTGATCACAATAACGAACAAGTTTGTCTGAAACTAGGTCAAAAATCTGCATGGTAAAATAATTACTTACACAATTTTTATGTGGCATATTTGGGTAAGGTAATGTTGCTAGTAAGGTGATACCGAGTCTTCAATGTTCAATGAGATCAAGTCTTAAATTTTAATTAGGAGTAAATCCATATTTTAATTAGAGATACTTGATACCACCCTATTGTCTTCCATATGAAAGCCTTACACAGTGAAATGTATACAATTTGATATAAGAGTCACACTTTGCATCATGTACCCTCATAAAATGTTGCTCATTTTCTAAAGAGGGAAAGCAGAACTTATCTATATCCATCTTGGGACAAATTATGAAAACTAGTTATTTAATCTGGTTACCAAGTCTGTCAGAAAGGTTAGTAGTTTCTACTTTATGGCAGAAGCCAGCTTACTGCTAACACACAGGATAATCTTGAAACATGGAAACTTTAAATTCTAAATGATAACCATATGGATCTGGAAGGTATTGCTTAATAAATAATAACAATATTTAATAATATTTAATAATAATAAATAAATAATAATTTTCAACTGAATGAAAAACTGTATATATGTATTATGAATTAATGGAGAAAGAAATCAACACAAAGTATAATGTGGCAAAGGCAGGCATAAGAAATAAATGAGACAGAGAACTAACAGATTTAATGCTAAAAAATAATGGTTGAAAAAGGTAATACAATTTCTACAATTGACCCTAATTAATTAATCATGATAAAATATTTGAGAGGCTTTTTTAATTAATTAAAAACAGACTTTATTTCATTTTGACCTATATATAGCTTCCTTATTGTCATGAATTATATCTTGATAATATCTATAAAAGCTCACAGCATAGTTAAATAAGATATTGTGAAGTTTTACATTGAGTTACACTAGGTTTCCTACCCAATTGCTGAGCAAGATGTTCACAAATTGGAATAAGTAAGCCCAATTGTGGGGGTTAGAATGCCAGTGGATCCATAGCCTCAGGAATTATGGCTCAGCGGAGCCAGGCTGGAGGATGAGTGTCACTGGGTTTGGATCTTGAGTTTGGCCCCAAGGTGTGTGTTGAGAATCAGCTCATGCTTGCTGGTGCTCAGTATTCATTCTGTCTCTCTAGGTTAAGTGAGCCAGCTTCCTCTACCATGATGAATCTTCCCTTAAAATTTGTAAGCCTGAAATAAACCCTTTCCTTCCAAAAACTGCTTCTCATTGGGTGTTTTTGTTGGCAATAAGAAACTACAGCACCAATTATTGTAATTTTATCAACATATATCTTATGAAGGTGTTTTCCATCTCTCGGATGTTAATTCTTCAACTAATTGTCAGATTTTATGGTGCTATTAATTTTTCCTCTTTGGACAAGATTACTCTTTAGTATGTGCAATTGGCTTACATAAACCTATGTTTTCCATTAGAATGATTTAGAATTCTTCTACATAGATTACATGTAATTTACCTGGCACTTCTACCTAATTATACTCATGCAGTACCATCTTCAACAACATGGCAATGTTATATAATTAATATTGTCTATGCAGAGGTCCATAGGAACTGTCAAGATTATACCTACACTGCAAGCTAATGGTTACCACAGCAGATTTATGTGGGCTTTAAGTTAGTTATGAAACCATGCAGTTTATATTTACAAATTTGTTCAATTTCCTACAAGGACCACAGAGCTTTGGAGTTATGGCTATCAAAGCAGTGTTTTAAGGAATATACCTTAATCAACAGTTTTATGGCCTATTTCCATAAGATCTCATCTTTATTTATTTTCTGCCTGTGTGTATATAATATGGTGTTCATGTCTATGTGTGGTGTCTGTGATATAGTGTGTGTAGTGAATACAAGTGTATGTGTCCTTGAAGTGCCCTATGCAATCACCTGTGGTGCAGAATGTTTGCACACCTTGGCCAGAGCAGAACAATGGAACCTGGTTACATCACTCTCTTCAATGAGTCAGAGTCTCTTACTGATTCCAGAGCTTGTTGCATTTTTCTATCCCAGACAATTCCATGGACTCTATTCCCCTTTGTCAGACCAGGGTTAAAGGCATGTATGGCCTTATACTGGTGTCTAAAAGGAATCTAGAGATTCAAACTTGGGCAATTTCTGGCTGCTTCTCATCCTCGTGAGTGCACAGGAAGAGCACATATCCACTGAGCCAGTACTCCAGCTTACTACTCAAAGTTTCATCAGGCTTTGTCGTGGAAGTTAGAGGAATAACCTTAGTACTGGACTAACCACCAACATTTTTACTTAGGATTAGTGCCTCATCATCCTAGCAATTGAATCCCACCTAAGACTCCAGGAGTATCTGTCTAAGAAGCCCTCTGAGAGTTAATGGACTGTTCCAGCCACTGGAACTCACTAAAAACTACTGAGAAACCTTCCTGCTGGTGCCCCACAAGAGGTACTGCACCTTTAAGTAACCCAGTGGTGCTCTGAAGTAATAAATGTGCAGGGCTGTATTATCTCTCAATTGGCGGTGTTGTAACAACTCATCTGGTTACTCCCTAGACCAGGTACAAATTTCCCTAGCTTCATGTTAAGGATACATGCAAAAATCTATATTTTCTGAAGAAAGAAAAAACTCTATCTACCCAGGAAAATTTCAGCTGCTTCATTTTACTGGGGCAAACCTAAGAATAACAATATTACTTGAAAGTCCCCCTAAGGAAAGCACGTAGTTGCAATGACCGCACACTATTCAAACTTCCAGAAATCTATCTGCTACCAACTTTCCAATTCCTCCTGACTCTAAAAAGGTAGGAAATGAGTTATTGTCCATTAATCTGTTTGGCATGGCTGCTACCAGTTCTTTGAGAGGTTCCTAAAAGTTCTAACTAGCTTTCAAGGTCTCCTCTACTCCCAAAAATATATAGTTTTATAGCCCCCAAAAGGCAAGATTTTAGATGAGTGTTAGTGGATAGAAGGGTGAGCTATCTCTCTCAAGAAGGTTTCTAAGTTACTTTATCCAGGTAAGCTAAAGAGGAAGGTTCCTTCTAAGATTTTAAAGTTCATGAAAGCTAATAGATTAGTCTGATGAAGTTTGAGGGATGCTCTCTGAAGTCCTAAAACGCCAGTCAGAGACAAAGGACCTTTCTAGCTATAGAAGGAACTCAGCTTTTCCTCATGCCAACTCTGAGTCCCAGTTCCTGTGAGAACTTGCAAAGCGATATGACTGCCTCGTGTAAATGTGCACGTTGTGGGATACAACACAGGCATGAGAACCACATCCTTTCCAGTGCCTGCCCGTTTCATCAAAGGGAGAGATCATATCTTCTAAACCTACAAGTGACTTTACGCATGAGCCAATCAGATCTGAATTCTCAAGATTTTTCAATATAATACATATCTTTTTGTTCTTCCATTATTTCACACATGCAAACCTAATTACATATCCTAAACCAACTAATTACAAAATAAATAACCTAACTGAAAGAAATTTAATGGAGTTTCCTTTTTCATAGAAAAGTACACAGAACAAAGTGTTGGTTAATTGTACTTTCAAGGAGTACAGCAGCTTTGGTTTCACGAATAACCATATCACGAATATGTTGTTTAATTCAAGATTATTTTACCTTAGTTTGTTCTGCAGACATTTAATACTTTCAAGAACTATTTTTTACTGTAATAGTCCCTGTGCATCAAATACATCTTTCAAAAAGGGTGATATATTTTGTACATGTCCATCAGGAATCATTTTTAGATAATGTTATCTAATGACATTGATTATAGGTCTTTATCTTTAGACATAATTCTATCATATCACTTTGAATATACATGATAATTTTCCCCTCATGTCAATTCTCCATTCATTCCATATCACCCTAAAACACAAAAACACAAATGTACACACACACACACACACACACACACACACACATACACACACACACACACACACACACACACACACACACACCATACACCAGGAAACGGGCTGATCTAAGAATAAAAATTAGATATCTCTTTAAGTGATGTTTCGTTTGTCAGCCAACCAAACTCAGTAAACTCACAAGGATTATTGACAGATGGACAGTCATAAGCATGAGC
>PVHP010021336.1:0-29587 GCA_004024765.1 Zapus hudsonius
TCAGACATGTATATGGCATGTTTTGATCATATACACCCCCAATTTCCCTGTTTAATATCCCTTAAACTCCTGCTAATCCCCTTCAACAGAACTAATCAATGTTATTCTTTTACCTTTTTGTTTGTTTTGCTTTGCTTTATTTTGTTATATTTTTGGTTTATCGTTTTTGTTTGTTTGCTTTTCATGATAGGGTTTTGCACTAGCCCAGGGTGGCCTGGATTTCACTATGTATCAGGGTAGCCTCAAACTCTCATCAATCCTCCTACCTCTGCCTCTTGAGTGCTAGGATTAAAGGTTTATGCCACCTGACTAGGCTTCTTTATCTTTTTATGCTTATTTTATTATCATGAACATTATACTTTCAACATATTGCATATTGTTTATATTCCTAGAGGTAATACTTTTATACCCTCTCTCTCCTGTCCCCATTCCTCTGAAGGCCCTCCTCATTGGGGATGTTAGGATTCATGTGGGAGCATGAATGTGCCAGTCAGTCTCAGTGAGGGAGACAATGTCTGGCTAATTCTTTTCACCTGTGGCTCTTAAAATCTTTCCTTCCTTTGCCTGATCCTTGGTGGATGTGTTATAAGTCTCTTTTGATGTTGGACTTTCAGCATTGTCTTATTTTCTGCTTTGATGAGTTTGAGTCTCCTCAGTGTTTGTCATCATCCTCCCTGGAGGAGGTTGTCAGGATAACAGGAGAACAGCACTGGTTTAAATCATTACTTCCTCTGCTGTGCCTCGTGTACCCTGGGAGATGTAAAAAGTCGGCTTTTCTCATCCAGGCAGGCTTGATCTTGGAGATCTAACACAGTTAATTACAGTATCTTACAGGAACATTAACTTCATTAAGACAACGATGAAGAGCTCCAGGGTGTAGGGGACAGAGAGGAGGGAAATGGGGACACAGTCACAAGATTTGATCATACAACATATATCCTTAATCATAATAAATATGTAAAATGAAATAAAATAAAATAAAAAAGAGCTTGGTGACTTACACAAGACTTACACATGAAGTAATTTTTAATAAGATCCCCAAAATAGCAAATTGCAAATGGAACTGCATTGCTTTTCTCTGAATGTGCATGTTGTCTGTTCATGAAGCCAAGAGCAGCAAACATTCAGCAACACAAAAGCACAGAATGGGGGATCATTGAAAAGCAAGCAAAGGTTTAGGGAAACGAGAAATTTAAATGTAAAGCAACCAACGTTTTTCTATGCAATGTTTTATAAAATTGCATAGGCTCCCCTCAGGCCCGTTTCAGTTATTTATTCTGTTGTAGTGTGGATATAAGGAGATCAAGTAAAAGAATGGCAAAAGGCCATGTTCACTTTCATGAAAATTACATTTATTCATGTTGATAATTTATAAATAAAAATAAGATTTTCAATTAAGTTGAATGTGTTAAATAATGACTGTTAAACAAATGTCAGGAGCTGTCCTGGGTATCTTGAATATATTATCTTTAGTTCCCAGAGTAATCCTGTATGGCACATAATTGTTCTCCCATTTATAGATGATGGGATAAAGAAAAGAAACAAGTACTTTTCCTATGTAACAACCATCAATTATTTTATCTGAGCCATGTTACTTTCTCATGTACATTAGTATAACTACCTATAATCTCATTGAGATAAGACATAAGTAATATATCTGAATGATTGTTTGAGATAAGGTTAAAATATTGAAGAAATTAAAATTTTTACACTTTTTAGTATTGTATTCTCTTGCCCTACATCCAATGTTTTATTTCTTGTCCATTGGAAATTACTTTTACTACTTCTGAGGGGAGAGGTCTGCAAATGTGAGCACAGAAAAGTATTTAGGAAAAATTAAGGTTAGTCAAACGAGACATAGAAAAATGCTCTCTGATTAAGAAGTATTGCACAGAAAATAGATAGACTGAAATGGTTCATTCTACTTCCACTATCCGGGGTCTAAGTACACCTGGGGAGGCCTAAAGATTTATGATCACTGAATGTTTACATGTAGCCATTCAGCAAGGACTTTAAGAAAACAAAGAGTGTTCCGTGAGTTTGCAACCAGCTACCTGCAGTCAGTTATCAGGAGAGCAGAATTAATATCTCTGAACAGGACTGAGAGGGATGTGAGCAGCCATGCACCATTCTGTCAGTCACAAGGCTACTGCTTGATTTCTTTCTAAATGATTATATTAGAAGGGTTGGAGGATTTTGAGTGTGTAGTAGCTGTCACAGTAAAACCACACTGGACACACTCAGCTACCAGAGGGAATGGCACAGATAAGGCATCATAAATATTTATTCAAGGAGTAAATGCATGAATAAATGCTTCAAGAATGTGGGAAAATGCCAATTGTTGCCCATAGCCATATTTCTACATACCAACATTATATATAGATGAATGGTGTATACACATAAATGAAACTGATTTTTAAAGCAATTTATAGGTTATATTAGCTTTCCCTTTAACTTTCATCGACTTGTAGGTATACCATCTGTACAACAAAGCTTGGGGACCAGAAAGCCCTCTTCTCTTGAATAGGTAAGTTCCTCCTGCTCCGGATGAATGCTTCAGAAACTGAGAATGATGGCTTTAGTCTCATGTGGGTGTTTGCTAAGCATAGATATTCTGAAAGCAAAAACTGACTATCAATACACTTCAGCAAACTCTCTGGCCTATACATGAACTTGTGTCCTGAAGATTCCTAGTACATGGAATTTCTTTTTCTTAAAGGACTAGTGCATGCATCTTGTTACTCTGTTAAAGTTAACTTATATTCACATTCTGTGACTCTCCTTATTGGACATTAGATTCAGTGAAACATTAGGAAATAGAAATGAACAATAATGGGGATTGAACATGTGACATCATATATGTTAGGCAGACACATAACCCTGAGCAAGTGAACTTTCATCTATTCACCAGGTATGTATTTATCTATCATCCTCTATCTACTATCTACCCTCTATATATCTATCCATCTATCATCTATGTATTACTTATAGTAAAAAAAAATCAAGTGTGCTCGTGAGGATTTTATGTTTTTGAATCTAATTTGGATTGGCCTCCTGCTTAAGCCATTCCCCTCCCCCCTTCCCATACCCCTCATTCCTAACATCTCACTTCTTTCTATAAGTCTGCATAAAGAAAACAGTTAACCTGAATAAGGACCGCATATGAGGGAAAGTATGCGGCAACTGACTTGGGCCAGGAAGACCGGGATGAGTACTAAGATATCCAGGATCCCTTGCCACAAGGACTAATACAGACAGCCCACGAAGGAGGATATACAACTGATTAGGGATGGGGAGGAGGGGAATTGGGAAAGTCGGGATAACAACGCATGGTTTGCCCACTAAATAATGTAACTCATTATGGACAATAAATATTAAATTAAAAAAAAAATCAAGTGACTAAAGTGGGGAACTACATTGTTTAAAAAAGAGAAAAAAATAAAGAAGAAAAAGGAAATAGGTCAAAACATTTAAAAATAGTGATTTCAAGCCAGTAAAATTATTATGCATAATAATAACTGATTACTGGTGGTAAGGTCCAGAAAAAGGATGTATGTTAGTTAGTACTTAACAAAGTAGAAAATGTGAGCTGTGGCCCATATAACCCTACCAACCGACCTCAGACTTTATGACTGAAAAGTTTGACAATTTGTTCATATATGTGGAAACGGAATAAAAATGAGATAGATTTAAAAGCATCAAAATTATTCCCAGACATGAAATTTCCTTATTTATAGTTTATTCAGACATTCAGTCTGTTAAGTCTTTGAAAGGCATGTAATATTTTAAAAACCAGTCATTAAAACTATCTAATACACACGAGTATTAATTTTATAACTGGTATTTGGAAAACCCATCTTTAAAAATGATAGTTTATTCCTAATGATAGTTATTCAAATGTTTGTTTAAAATGATAGTTTCACATGTATTTTATATATGGAACTATGACATTGTCAGTATGGAAGCTATACAATGAATAGTGGCAGATCTCAAAAAAATTTGCAACCTAGAATAACATGTGTAGTATCAATTAAGTACATGTGATCATACACTTGTTTTCCAGGAATAGATTTCTATGTGACTTCATGGCTTTATAATACTTCAAATTATTTAGATGTTCTAAATGCTTGGTTTTCTAAGAACAGTTAAGAACTAAATTTTCTGGCAATCATTAGAGATTTTGCTGCATTAGATGCTTGAGTGGCCCAAAGGAAAATATGAAACCAAACAAAAACAGAAGCATGTAGAAGACTGAAATGAGTTATATATTATAGTAAGAGTATAGTAATGAAAACATGAATTTTTAAAGAAAACTATCAAAGATAATGATTTCTTTTAAAAAATAAATTTATTTATTTGTAAGGAGAGAGAGAGAGAGAGAGAGAGAGAGAGAGAGAGAGAGAGAGAGAATAGACAAGAATTAGCATGTGAGCAAAAGGAACACTGGCTGTGAGGAAGTTAAACAAGTCACTCAAAGACACACAATGTTATTTCTCAGTAAGTGTCCAGGGTACCAGCCATAGAAGTAGAAATTTCCCTGTACAGTACAGGCCAGGATCTATCACAGCTTAAGTGGAAGAATAATGTATAAATCAATATTCACTGACACACAAATGCTGATAAGGGATCATTAAATACAATGATGATTAGTTTGGAATTTCAGGACATTTCATCTTGTTCTATAATCAAGCATTACTTCTGTTAAAATCAAGCTGTCGTTGCTTAAATCTCAAGAAACACATTTAGTCAGGATAAAAAAAAGAAAGAAAACAATTTTTGCATATGAATTTATGACAGAAAACATTCCAGTAATTTTCTTCAAGCACCTACTATTTTTTGAATTCTGGTTAAAAATATGAAAAAGAGGTGTGAGGAGATGGAAAGATGAAGACGGGGGACATGTGGCATTTAGTTAAATTAGACTAATCAAAGTGGTGAGTTTCGGATTCACCCTGAGAGGTCAGTTTAGCATTGGAAGTGAAACAGCATGAGTTGTACTCTAATGAAGAGAGTGAAGATGCTCAGCTTGGTCATGGATTTGGGGTGGAGAAGAACCCTGGCAGTGGGTTCCACTATGAAAGTAACTGATGGGGTTACAAATAACGGAGTTCAAGGGTCTAGGTCATGAGGAGTCACTTCTGAGTCAGGACCATCACCTCTGAGAATAAAATTTCAGACATTTCATCCACTAAGCTTTATTTCCTTTTAAATTATCTGTATAGAATTAATTATTTAATAATAATTTCCCATATTTATGAATTGTGTGAGACATTTTAAAAAGTTACTTGAAAAATATACTGCCTTATTGATCATGAGTGGAATCTTGTCTTTTGAAGAAAAACAAACACAATAAATAAAGTAAGACAAAACATAATTTAAAAAACTATACGGCTCTAGGCTAAAAAAAATCATATACAATAATATTTTTAAAATTTTTAAATAATACCATTTACACTCATGATGGTCCAAAATTTAATGATTTTGTAATTTCTTGTTTTTCTTACAGGAAGAAGAGAAAAAGTGAGCATTGCTGAATACCTATATTTTGCTAAAGACAGGCTAAGATCATTGAACTAACTTCTTTAAGGGACTTCATCACTCTCCTTCCAAATTTGTATTTATGGAACTAAGTACACAAAATTTAATTACCTAATAATTTTGCTAAAGAGACTAAGTGGCATTTTAGAATTCAAATATAAATATTCTCTAATTGTGTTATAATAAAAAATATTATAACTTAGAAAAATACACATTGCATTGGATTTATCTTAATGTTATACTGAGTAATGTATATAAATTCATGATTCTATATCTAAGTAGTATATTACTCTTTTAGCACAAGAAATGAGCCATTCATTGCATTTGCAATATAATATATTACAACAATTATTGATTTAACTTGATCCTGTTTAGCTGGGTTCTCACTAAGTAGAGTGCACTGTTTTGGATGGGGAGGATCCTGTCTTTGTGTGATGGATTTTACTAATGCAGAAGTATATGACTATCAAATATGGGCTGGAAAGATGGATCAAGGTTAAAAGTACTTGCTTGCAAAGCCTGATGGCTCAGATTTGATTCCCCAATACCCACGTAATGCCAGAAACTGGTGCATGTATCTGGAGTTTGCAGTGGCAAGAAGCCCGATTCTCTCTCTCTCTCTCTCTCTCTCTCTCTCTCTCTCTCTCTCTCTCTCTCTCTCTCTCTCTCTCTCTCTCTCTCTCTCAAGGTCTGTCATCCTGGGTTCTATTCCTCTGTGCCCACACAATGCCAGATGCACACTGTGGCACTTGCATCTGAAGATTATTGGAAGTAGCAAGGTGCCTTGGTGTGCCCTCTCTCTCTCTCTCTTTCTCTCTCTCTCTCTCTCTCTCTCTCTCTCTCTCTCTCTCTCTCATTCTTGCTCTCTTTTTCTCTGCTTGAAAATAAATCAATAAAATATTTTTTAAAAGTTATCATTCAGATTCTACTTTATAGGATTATTAGGACTTTCTCAATCAGCAATTTTTCTCAAATTCCTTAATAACATATGTGTTTTTATAAATATTAAAATCTTTTCCTTGCTTATTTTATGTAAATGCCTTAATTTCTTAATCAAAATAAGCAATAAAGTGGTTTTATTTATACATTACTTATATTGATTTTGTATATGCAACAATGGTAGTGTAAGACATTTTATGCCATGCTGTAGTCACTGGTAGGATCCATGTAAATAATCCTCATGGTTATCCATGCAGGCAACCCTAATTCAATTCAGAGGGTTATGTTCAACTAATCAGAAAAACAAATAAAAAGAGACATAAAAATAAAAGTGAACCTAATTAGGGAAAAAAGGGGTTCAGGTGACGTGGGTCAGGGAAGGGTGTCAAGAGAAAATAATAGGAAGAAATCGTGATTATATGCATTTATGAAAAAAAATCAATGAGTAAAATATTTTCATCTGATATTGTTATATTTCTCTCTATATTGAAGGTAATGTTTGTATAACATTTTAGTGAGTGTTACTCATTTTTCTATATAATGAGTAGTATGTCTTATTGAATGAATAAAATTAACAGAATTCTAAATATGTTACAACAAGATTTTGGGTCACTAGACTGATTAATAAGGTTTCAGTGTAAAATTCATGCTACTAAGTAAATTCCACATAATATTGTAATTGAATGGCAACATAATTCTATATCTTTGGATAAAGCAATTAACACATGAATTATATAGTAAGAAGACAGTTTTTTGGAAACTCATAATTATAAAATCAAGGTGAATACCAAAATGTATATAATGGAAATAAGGCAATACAGGGCAAGCCCCATATGAATTTCTGTGAGAAGTACTCACATCTCTACTTCATTAGGCATAAATGTTATGCATTATTATAATTAGTCTTCAATAAAAAGCAATTGGAAACATGTTAAAGTGAGTCATTCTAATTAACTGAACCAAAGTAAGTGATCATACTAGAATACGCATTTACAAATGACTAGTATCCTGACACTATTTATATAACACACCATCAAAGAAAATGCATTTTTAATTTTGGCTGTCTTTTGGATTATATTCCACCTGTTGTAAAGCACTATTTCAACTGAATTAATTAGTTCTTACCATGTTTAATTGAGCAGTAATATGGTTTTTAAGCACAAATTGCTAACCAGTTTTAGCTTTGAAGAAAGTGCTAGATACAAGTTTACTTACAATAAATCACCAATTACAGAAGTGAACAACCCTAGCTCCATGCAACCTTCAGAAGTCTGCTTTGCCCATCCAGCTTCATATTCACATACACGTGTAAGCACTTACACAAAACAAATAAACATTCACCCACTCTGGTATGCATAAACACATAGATTTAATATGTCTTTACTGTACAGTAATAATCACTGTTTGAACAACAAAGTTTAAAACATTTCATTCAAAGGGTCTAATTTTTAATATGTCATTAAGTAAATACAAATTTTTTCCTATAAACGTTCAGGAATATCTAGGAAGTATTGAAGGATTAAGACATGTTTTTGCACATATAGAGATATATCAACACATGTATGAATATACTGAACATTGAATTGACCCATTTGGTCTACTATCGTCTCCATCTTCTAAGAAATTTTTATTTAAAGTAGAAAATTACTTGTAGTGTATTTGATTAACCATGGTTTAGTTAAAACACTAAAGTTGGCAACACCAAAATGCACTAAAGAACCGATTCATGTGTCAACAAATTGTAATTATTCTACCTGAACGTAATGTCATGGGATTCCATCTCTTTCATTAAGAGCTTCATAAGTATTTGTATTTATTTAGTAATTCCTTAAAAATATAAAGGATTTTTATGTGGCACACTAATTTTGGAATCTTCTTGGGGGTGGTTGGTGAACTTAACTGTTTATAATAATTTTTAAAAAAACTTATGATTTGGTAGCATAGAGCAGAATTCCTTCAGAGATGAGGTAAAGGCCACACAATGATAGGTGTAAAGATATCATGAACACACAAAGCTGCTTGGCTGCTTGTTTCGACTGAGCTGTTTTTCATGAAGGTTACATCCTGTTTCATCCCAAAGCAGCCAAGTGCATCCTGAACCTCTCTGTCATCATTCTGCTGTTTCATTTTGCATATCCTTTACTTTTAGTGACACTGAAGGGTAGCGTATTACTGGGCATTTGCATGAAATAAAGTGGATATATAGTTTACTAACTTTACATATTGGAAGCCTGTTCACTTTTTATCAATTGTTATGGAATAAGGGTGAAACTTAGCTTTACAAAATGGTGAGTACTGTTCAATCCCAGTTAGGTAGGATGTCCTATGATAGCATTGTTTCATAGAAAAGAGGGAGAAAGATAGCACAATTTATTTTTTGCTTGAAAAAGATTCATGTCACCCAACATCTTTTAAATAATGAAATATTGGAGGGAAGAAGAATTTCCTTAATTAGAAAAAAACTTGCAGTTAAAGGTGTAGTTATCTCTTAGTGCAATACATATTATACATTAGGATATAATATGTGTGCAAAGTTATATGTAATTGTGCATATAAATGAAACAACCAAATTCAAATACAGTACCAGCAATCCAAATAAATCATTTACCACCTTTTCAAGAGAATGGTTCCAATATGTAATTCAAAATAAATTTGATAATCTCATTTATTGAATGTAATCTTCAATATTTTTTTGAAAACGAGAATGCACTTAATGTAAAAGTAAATCTCAAAGATAAAGATTTTTAGCCGGTTATTTAAATAAATATCTTAAACTCTTAGATGATTTTAATAAAACTGATTTTTGCCAGCTACAACTCAGACAGAGGCCTAATTTGGAGAATCTACAGAGAAATAAAAAAAAAATAATAACCAAAACTCAAACTGCCACCTCACAAAATGTGGCACTGATCTCAACAGAGAATTCACAGAGGAGGAAATACATATGGACTTTACTCACATGAGAAAGTGCTCAGCATCCTTAAATATCAGATAAATGCAAATAAAAACCAAACTGAGATTCCACCTTTGTCCAGTCAGAATGGCAATCATAAAGAAACCCAACAACAATAGTTGCTGGCGAGGATGTGGGGAAAAAGGAAACCTCATTTACTGCTGGTGGGATTGCAAGCTTGTTCAACCACTTTGGAAAGCACTGTGGAGACGTCTCAGCATAATGGACATAGAGCTACCAGTGGACCTAGGTATCCCTCTACTAGGCATCTACCTGCATGATGTCACATCTCAGGATAGAGACGTTTGTGCAACTATGTTTTAGCCAAGAATTGGAATCAACCAAAGTCCCCTTCCATGGAGGAATGGATAACAAAACTATGGGATATTTACACGATGGAATTCTATTCAACTGAAAGGAAAAATGCCATATCGAAATTTAGAGAAAAATGGTCTGACTTGGAGCAGATCTTACTAAGCCATCTCTCAAAGGAACAGAGAGACAAACACTGCATATTCTCCCTCATAAGCGGTCCTTAACCAGGCTAACCATAAACTCTATGCAGACCAGTAGAAAGAAGTGAGAAGTTATGAATGAAGGGTAAGGGATGGGGGAAGGGAATGACTTAAGCATGAGGCTAAACCAAAATGGTTTCAAAATCATAAAATTCTCATGAGCATACTATAACCTATTGAGCAAGTAGAGGGTTGTCATCTGGCAAGAGGGGCCATGAATAGAAGGGGAGAGAGTCTTAACTGTGAAAAACTGATCAGTCTGGCAACTCCTGGTCCGAGTCATCAGCTCCTTTCCTCACTGAGCTGTTGACCAAAGTGACCCATGAGGTTCCAAAAACAAGATAGGATTCTGTCAAAGCTCTTGAAGGCCCTCCCCAGGCATGAGGCAAGATTCTATTGCTGAAGAAACTACAGAAAGCCATTTATCAGCATTGAGAGACCCTGTGAGGTACAGAATGGTAACCAGCCCCCAGATGGTACTTAGTGCAGTGCTGAAAGACACTGCATAAGCTGCCAGGGGAAGTTTTTCAATGAAAGCTGGAGTAAACAGAGACCACTGGCATGAAACACAGTCTGCTGCCTTGAGTAGGATGACCACACCTCATACTAGGAAAGAACAGCAAACCAGGAATGGAGCTCTTGTGCAATAGAGGAGCCAAAGCCTGGGGGAGGCAATCAACAGCTTTTAAATACAGCCAAATAATCCACTTACTGGTAGGGAGCCCTTAACTGGAACTGGGGACTTAGGGTGATGTGCACTGGGAGCCAGATTCTTGTGCCCCCAATGAGAGATGCACTATGCAAGTGATTGATGGAGAGGCTACTAAAAATAGAATCTAGCTAATTCAGAAATGTGTATCTCAGTTAACCTATACTTATCTCACTCTCCGAAGGAGATTCTGTTTGTATCTTTCAGAATGCAGCGAGAGAGGTGTGGCTCATCCAACCCTACCAACAAACCGCAGGCTGATAGCTGACATCCTGACAAGAGATGAGCCACCCCAGACATAACCTGGAAGATCCATATGAAACCCCTCAGAGAATGATGGGATGAACAAGTGACCCATAGTCACAGCCAATCAGTCAACACAGGATAAGCCATGAGACATACACCAATGATTTTCACCACACCCTAAAGCAGAAGTAGAGACCTCTAAGTTCTCAACAATAAAGCAGCCTTAAGTGCTCACTCACCAGGACTCAGGAAACTGAGTGGAAGATGGGGCATAAAGATTGTGAGTGCCTTGGTGGGGAAGAATGTCCAGAGACATGCCCCCCCCCCCAGTAACAACATACTAGGGCCAGCAGAACCGGGCTGTCTCCTAGGCTATCCATGGTCCCCTGCCCCAAGACTGATCCAGACAGCCCATGGCCCATGGAGGAGGATATCCAGCTGAGTGTGGGTGGGGAAGAGTGGCATTGGGGAACTGGGGATAAAAACTCGTTGTTTGCCCATTAAATAATGTAACTCATTATGGACAATAAAAAATAAACAAAACTAGCTGCAATTTTAGACATGCTGAACTGACAGTAGCCAATGGAGAATAATGCATAGAAATAAAACACAGTATTTCACTTTATAGCCACAAGCAATTGCACAAAAATGGTGTGTAAGTACACTAACCTGTCTTAGGATCTACAGAGAAGTAAGGTTGTCCCTGGAGAATACTGTAAACCACCCGGGCACTGTTTCCATAAGTTGGGTCATCTGCATCCGTGGCTGTCACCTGCAGAACAGAGGTACCTGTGGATGAAGAAATAAAAAAACAAAGTTTAGTATATGTTCACTTTTGACCTAAAGCTCAATTGAGTACAGAAAAGTTGTTTAGTCAGATACTCATGTAGAGCTAAAATGAATATGCCCTAATATATTTTGTTCTTAACTTTTCATATCAGACTCTGCTTTCTTTTCTTGCCATCAACTGAATAGAAAATCTAAAACAGAACGTTGGATGCCAGATCATGTTGCTCTATGTGTTGATCAGATGTAGTAATCATCGCATAACCAGGGTAAGCTCTGATGGGTGCACAGGTCATAGAGTAATCTTCACTCATTGGTTAAGTCAACGGTATAGTAGGATTACACACCACCTGCTTCATGAGTATTCTAAATTGTATACCTGGAATTATTTGTGATTAGGGTGAGAAGATGAATAAATTGACATGTTGACATCAGAGTGGCATCAAACAGCCCATTCAACCTATTTTATATCAAGTTGGTCCATTTTATTTCTCACCTGAACTGTTAATGTGTCCTATACTATGGACTCTGGATTCAAATCTCATTCATCTTGTGCCTTATCCACAGTTTGAACATAATATTGTTTCTCAAATAGTTGTCATATTAATTTTTTTAGGAATGAGACATTTTAAAGTAACTTGTAAAATTTAAGATAGTGTATTTTAGGAACAATGTATTATCTTTATTTTGCTTATATTTTGTAACTATATTTTAAAATTAACTAGACCTATATATCTCTATTATATGTAGGTTGCTCTCTAATGAAAATAATCCTTTGTATAATATGACAACCATCTGCTAAATGTATTCTGCTTCCTTGTGGGTGTGATTATTGGTTAAGACATTCATCAACTCACAAAATGAATCATCTAATGATGAATTATGCACTATAAGGAAAAGCCAACCTAGTATTAAATTTACATGTCAAAGAAAAATATTTCTGTAATAAAGTGATAGCAATTATATGAAGTTGTGCCTACATTTTGGTCCAGGAATATAGAAATGCAGATATATTTATCTTTAAGTTTTAACAAATGTTTAGTGTCTATATTTGTTCAACTACAAAATTTAGGTTTTTCATGTTGAGCAACAGATATACTTTAAGGAAAGCTGATTTTTTTGACTTTGAGGAATCTTAGATTCTAAAACAGAATTTGAGTAAATTCACCAGAAAATCCTTTTGTTGCAAATAATAAATGTTTATGAACATCTAATAACATATTGCAATTCATAATCCCCCAAATTCTAAGATGACATACACTTTTTTATTTAGCCATAGTGGAAGAGAATGATTGAGTTATGCCTAAAATAACTTCAACTTTTAAATTTATGCAATACAAAGATTGAAGTAACTTCTGACAACCATTTAATGAAACAAAGTGATGTATACACTGGCTTTGAAAATGTGAGTACTCATCTGGCTATTATAAAAATAAACATACAATTATGCACCCAGAAATTCATGTCAAAGAAGCTTTTCTTCACAGAGAAACATTGTTTGTAATCATCCCAAGATAGAAGTGACTCTTGGATCTCCTAGTTGGACAATCACTGAAAATATTCTGTTAAATTCATAGAATGACAAGTTATTGAAGAAAATGACAATGTAGTGAGGAATTACATAGGCAATAGCTTGTATAAATCTAAGTTAAAATTTTAATCTTATAAGAATATATGTTGTATGATTCTATTTACAAAATATTCTTGAAATGACGACATTCCATGAGTAGGTATATAATTCCTAGTTAACAGAAGACAGGAGATAAGGAGCCATAGCGAAGTTGGTTTCCTAAGAAAAGCACATGGAGAGGGAGCCATTGTGATATTGTATTAGCTCCGTATTTTGAGGAACGAGTACACATCGGACATGCAGATATGTAGAAGGAAGCATATATATATATATATACAAAGAAATAAATGTAAGTATGTAAATCTTGACATGCCTAAATAACATTTGTAAATTGTGTCTTGTTATGATCTGGTGATAAGTATTTTTAAGATATTATCATTGGGAAAACTAAATAAAGGGTTTAGGGAATCTCAATTCATATTTTATTTTCCTGAGATAAATGTCAAATAATAATAGGCTAAAAATTTATTGTGTGTATGTGTCCTTGCCTCAAAGCTATTAGATTCATCAAGACCTTTACTGGTGCTGTGTGTATCATGAATTTTCTAGGTAATGTGCTAAGCTTTTTGATTGATTAAATCAATTTTCAGATTTGATCACATATCTAGTTCCATCATTAAGTTTAGTTAGTACACTAAAGATTGTCTCTCTAATGGTACTTGTATGTACCCAATATTAATCCAAAAAAGTTATTACAACTTATGCAAAATTTGTCCCCTAAAAGATCATATGTGAAAAGGCATTGCTCCAGGTGATATAACTAGTGAGGTGACTAGGTCATGGGGGACACTGACCTCATCAGTAGATTCATTCCATGAGTTCATAAAATGAGCAATTATATGTTGGTAAATGGCTGGAGAGAGCAAGTCACTGAGGGAGTGTCTCGGTCTTGCTCTGATTCCTTCCAGTCAGTCTGTAGTGCCTCTCCATTAAGGAGCACCACAAGGTAAGCAACCCTGCTCCAGTATGCTCCTCCTGTGCTCTCTGCCTCACCAGAAGCTTAGAGCCATGAGTCAATAATCATGGACTGAAGTTTCTAAACCTTCATCCAAAATAAGTTGTTTGTCTCAGAAATTGTTTTAGCAATAAAAGACTAAGTAAAACAAAAACCAAATCAATTCTGCTTAGGGGAGCATATTATTAGGCAGGTATATCTAAATATACCTGCCTAATAATATGGCTTAGTAATTGCTTTCATTACTAACTAAATGAAAAAAAAATACAACCGCTAGTTAAGTGCCTAGGTTAAGCAAGAAATTTGTAACTGGATCATGATATAATAGCATGTCCTGAAAAAGTAGGCAAGTCATTGATATGATCAGAAAAATATGGCTTGTCTAGGTACACTGGATTACTGAGATTCAGGGAAGGGAAGGCAGGTAATGAAATGGAATGACTACTGCTGAGAAGCCAAGCTTGGGAAATCCTCAGGTTTTTCAACTAGCACCAGCTCTGAAATAGACTTAAGCCTAAGTCATTTTTTAATGTCTAAATAGTAGTCCCTTGGCAAATGTTACATGGGAAAAGCTGAGAAAGACAAGGTGTAAAATCACACTTCATTTTCTGTGATAGGATGCATTAGAACATGAAAGAAACACAGTTGCTCTGCTAAGAGTGAGGTGTCTATCAAACCCCATCCTAGATAGATTAGGGTTGAGAGGCCTGGAAGGAGTGACAAATGAAACACAGAATAAAAAAAGGAACACAATTAAAAAGTAAAATAAAGGGGCTGGAGAGATTGCTTAGTGGTTAAGGTGCTTGCCTGTTAAGCAGAAGGACCTGAGTTTGATTCTCCAGTAACCACATAAAGCCAAATGCCCAAGGTGGTGTATGTGTCTGGAGTTCCTTTGGAGTGACTGGAGGCCCTTGCCTACCCATTCTCTCTGTCTTTCTCTCCTGTCTCTTGTGCCCGCCTTCTGTCTCTCTGCTTACAAATCAATCAATCAATAAATAAAATATTAAAAAAACAAAGACAAAAAGATGAGAGAGTGTCATGTTTGTGATAAACCTGTGGCAATTGTTTAAAACAGAAGAGTAAAATGAGGAGAGAAGAAAAAACGACATGTATCCCTAACACTAAAATGAACCTACTATAAAATTATCCTCCACTCTAATTCAATGCATGGTTATTATCAGCTACATGCATAGGATCGCCATGAGATCAAGGCCACACTGAACTAGTGAATTCCAGGTTATCTTGGGCTAGAGTGAGACCCTACCTCTAAAATCAAACAAAACAACAACAACAACAAAATGAATACTCAAAAGTCATGGACACTGTTGTTGTGCATTGGTGCACTGAAGGCATCTGGGTGCTTTGGTGAATCTCCAGTGCTGGCTACAGGAAGCATCATGGTGGGGACTGCCCATCCCATCCAAAAGCCTGCCACAGAGCACTGCTCAAATGTCAGGAATGAGAGACAAATTACATTGTCCACTTGATCAAGATAACTTACCAAGAAGGATTGGTAAAGGAGTTTCTGGCAGAAAGGAAAACATTCTAATTTTATATTCCTTTCATTTAAATATAAATGGAAACATATCAAAATCAAAATTGATGCATTTCTAATAGAACAGTATATCCTTTGTGGTATAGACTGAATGTTTGTGTGCTCTCAAAATTCATATTTTTAAATTCTAATGCCCAGCATGATGGCTTTTAGATGTGGGGTCTTGGCAAGGTGTTTAGTCATTATGGATGTGGTGCCCCCATGAGAGTGGCCCCATTAACTTTCAGCCTTGGTGCTTTATGAGACCTCAGTGAGACCGTGGCCTTCTGGGAATTGAGTGTTGGGCTCTGGCAAGACATTGAATGTGCTGCACCTGCATTTTGAACTTCTTGTTTCCCAAAAGTAAGAAATTTTTGTTGGTTTGTTTAAGCCATCAATCTCACATATTCTGGTTCAGTAGTCCAAACAGAACAAGACAGTAAGTAGATAAATAATAAAAAGTATATTTTTTAAAAAAATGCATGATGGGTTGAAATGTTGCCTCCTCAAAATTCAAAATTTGAATTTATAATTCCACAATGTATATTATTTGGAAATAATATTGCTGCCTCTGTAACTAAGAAGCCATAATACTGAAATAGTCTCAGCCCCTAAAATAATATTATTTTCAGCCTAATGAAAATAGAGTATTTTGAGACATCACACAAAAGCATACATGTGCATGTGTGTACACACACACACACACACACACACACACACACACACACACACACACACGTACGTTTTCAAAAACAAAAGGTAATGTGATTGGCTGATGTAGCCATATTCCAGGAGAGTGGAAGAAGTTCTCTAGTGAGGCATTAGTAGATATTCGAACACACTGAGATCAGACTATGCCTCAGTGTGTTGGAGGAGAACATGGCTCTCTTAACACTTTGATCTCAGATTCCCAGCTTCTTCAACTATAAGATAATCCTGTTCTACTGGATAAAACACCCAGTTTATGGTGGAGCATATGGAAAGCACTCCAAATGAATCCCGTGTCTTATTACATGTCAGTGGGAATAAATGAAAATATCATTTGTAATTGTTTTTGTTTTTGCTTTTAGCATGTGTAACAAAATCCTAAAGTGAAAACTCAAGGGAAAATGCAGCATAATGTCCTGTCCTGTTTGATATCAGATTCCTAAAGAGATAAAATCAAACACCCTCCTCACCAGTAGATAAAATTTGGCAGAGATAAATTCTTTTGAACAGCAGGCACTGCTCATGATTTACCTGTCGGTAACTTACAAACATGTTTGTGACTTACATTTTCATTTAAATGAAAAATTCTATTTCTTGTAAAAAGTTTAAATAGAAACAATCAGTATTTCTCGAAGACATGCCTCCCACATTGGACCATTCAATTCTTTCATTCAAGCTATGGGGCCAAATATGATAAAACAAGAAAACTTTCATCTTTCACAGTGCTAAATTCCTAAAATGAAAACATATAAAATAATGCTTAAAATTGTATTACTTCACCAGTATGCTGAAGAGAAACCCAATTTTCTCTCTGGGAATTATATACTTTTGATCAGTAGATATTAAACAAAGCCCTATGTCCTACAAAGATGGCTTTTCCCTGAGAAAAAAACAAGCAGAAGCATATGCAAACATTATTCTGATATTACAAACAATTTAGTTGGAATACCCAAGCAAAGAAACACTTAATTCTATTGGGTAACAGCTCTTTCCAATGCAGTATTTTCACTCAGTATTTCCTCTGGCAAGCACTTAGCTATTCCCAGTCTAGGGATTAGTGCCTCTCGGCTGATGTTCATACAAATCCGAAAAAGATTTAAGTACATGAAAAAGTTTTAAAAATATCGTTTATACAATAAAACCTAACTTTTATTTCCTTTGGGGATTGCGCCATGCCACTCTCTTTACTCAGCTCTTTTCTGCACTGCTTTTGAAATCGCAGGAGTCCTGTGAAGTCGCAATGCGCTAGGAGGACAGTGGACTTCCCTGAGCGCCTCTAAAGACCAATTTAAAATACTTAATAAGCCATTTCAATACCAAGCAAATAGTCCCTGAGATTGGAAATTCTACGCACGACTTGTCAGAGTTCACAACTGCGCTTGAATCTCAAGAGAATCCATGTTGAACAAGAACCTGGAGTAAAAATAAGCCGAGGATTTATGAAGGCTGAGAGTACCACTCTGATGGAATCTCTGAAGGCTTAATTCTCAGAAGATTTTCCCAGGCCCAGCGAAAATGCAGTAGCTTTCAAATACACCTGAAATTGCATTCCACACAGGAGGACTGTAATTTCAACGGCCAAGCAAAAACACTAGATTCTACTTGTAGTGTTATTTGATAAAGCTGTATTCACTCAACAATCATAAAATTATTTTTTTTTTAAAAGAACCCTTTTTGTGATAATGCTTGTGAACAAAACATCTGGCCTGGGTGCCAGCATGAAAGCCACGACTTTAGCTGTATTAAAACTATATATTTAAATCATGGCTATTGTTCACTTCTCATGAATTTCAATTAGCTCTTTAGGAAGCCCCATAAATATGTTTTAACAAACGAAAGTGCACTGTAGAATTCTTAGAAGAAAGCCATCTCCAGATATGGACATTGCTGGTGTCCTGCATCTTTAAAACAATGTGAATACTTCCCATGACATCATTACAGGGTAAGTTAGGGGCAGACTAACAGGATCTAGCCTGACTGTTTACCCACTGACATTATATAGCATATAAAAACATTTTCACATGCTTTACATATAAATTTCTTATGGGTTTGTTTGTAGGAACATAAGTTCTGTCATTCTTATTGAATAGCCTCCCTGACCAATAGAGCATTGTAAAGGAAGTTCTCTGTCTCCCTCTCTCCTTGCTTCACTTCCCCCTTCTCTCCCATCTTCTCCTTCCTTCCCACTCTGCCTCCCTCCCTCCCTTCTTCTGACAGAAGGGGTGTCTTAACAATGATGGTACTTCTTTCGTGTTTCTACTTTCTCAGGGGTCTTATGCAAAGGCCCACTCCTGGGGACAATTACAGCTTTCATTCTCATACAGAAGTGGGGAAATGTTAACACCTTCACTGCTGTTCTCACAGTCCATCCTGATTTTTTCATTCTATACTTTGTAAAACTTCTTAACCATTCTCAACTTTTTGTTTATCTAAAGGACAATGGATCAGGTTTTCTTCATTGAATATGTTTAAATGTTTCTGTACCAATAAGTGCTTCATCAGCTAAATTGATCCATCACTTTAGAGTAATGAATGTGCTTTACCAAACATGAATATTAGGTTCATAGTTTATTCTAGTATAATATATACTTTTAAGTGTAAATGTGAATATAAAATTGTCATAAAAATTGGATTATTTAGCGTATTGGGGCAGATATATAACAGGACATGAGTTTACTCTGCTCAATATCAACTAATTACACTTTAATTATGTTTTGAAATAAAAAGAATACACACACATCTATGTGCTCAGTTATTTAAGTACTGATATTCTACATGTGGAATATGTGGAATATTTTAGACAAACCATCTAGCAGATGGTTTTCAGTTAATGGATCAACTTAGAATGTAATAATCACAGTGTCAAGAAAAATGCACTGCTTACTTAATGAATAATTTTTGACACATCTATTATAGAAATAAAAATTTCTTCTTTTATACTTGTCATAATCATGTCCACTCTATTATTCCTAAATTTTAAATCATTTTCTTATCACAAAAGTAATTTATACTTGTAGACTTCATACATTTTTACTTTTAAAACTAATCAGTTTTAACAATACCATCAGCACTGTTTTGGACAATAATACATTTTAACTAAATTGACAGTAGAAGCAATGGAAGTTGAAACTGAGCCAAAATCTATCTAAAAAAGCAAATGGCAAAAATGGAATAACATGGGTAGAATTATCTGGTCATTGGTTAATCACAAAACTTGTTAATCATAGTTACTTATATAAGATATTATAATATATACCTAAAGTATATGCAGAATATATATGTGCAGAGTGAAATATGGAAATTATGAATTTGTCGACTAGATCAAATTTCATTAGACAGCTATTTAGGTGCAGCCACTTTTCTTTGCCTTACAACTGCTGTCTTTATTACAATTTTAAATTACCTAGTATTATCATATTTAAATAAAATACAGTGATGCAACATGTGGTTGAAGAATATATGCACTTAAATTACCTCTCAGTAACTATTTAAATGACCTCTCAATACCTCTATCAGCCATATATTTTAAATGATATTGTTAATTTTATTTGTGATAATACATGTCTCTAAATGTAAAACTATATTTCCTAATTCCAGCTTCATTAATTAATAATCTTAATAACATCTAAGGAATTATATATAACCTAGCAGCATTTTACTTTAATTTTTATTGCATAATTATTTAGGTCATTGTAATATACACTAATTTTTGATATTCTATAATTTTTTATTTATTCTACAAAAAAATTAAAAGCCATGCTCTCCTTTTCCTATGGTTTAATTTGAAAGAGAAATACAAGAGGCATTGGCCAGTACATGTTCAGATATGAAAGCCTGAACCCCAATCAGCAGGAGTCGGTAGAGGGAATCAACCCATTCTCTCCCATCACTTACAGCCATCCAACTATGTACCAGGAACTACATGAAAATCACCCTTACAGGAAGGAATTCAGTCCACTATCATTTGCTAAAATCCAGAAAAATAAAGAAAAACCCTAGAAACAAATAACAACAATTGCTCCTGACTTGGCTAATAGTTAACAGCATTTATTTTCTTGTTTTCTTTTTTGTTTGTTTTTTTATCCCCAATTCCAATTCAGATCCAAGAATATCAGAGACTTGGCAACCCTCAGTAACAACACACTTGGGCCATGAGAACCCGGCTGAAGACTGGGCTATCCATGGTCCCCTACCACAAAGACTGATCCAGACGGCCCACGGAGGAGGATATCCAGCTGACAGGGGATGGGGAAGGGGGGCAACAGGGGAATTGGGGATAACAACTCATGGTTGGCCCACTAAACAATGTAACTCATTATGGACAATAAAAAAGAATAAAATGCATTGTTAAACAATTCCATTGGATGCCTTAGTGGTACTTAATCTCACACACAATATGTTCATTGCATGAGCTAGTATTTAGGACACATGCCTGCTGGGTTTTGCACTCCATAGATCCCCTGCTCATCTCCCTGTTTTCATGTTTTGATTCCATGCCAAAATCCAAGTGATAGTCACTGACCCCCATTATTTTTTTCAATATCTTATTGAATAGCATTCGGAGACTTCTATGGGTCTGATCTTTGGAAAAGTCCCACTATTATAAATCCAAAACAATTGCAAATATTTGGTTACACAAAATTCATTCCCAGTAATCTACTAACGTGACCAATAAAATTAGAATGAGACCATGTCTGCATTTCAATACTTTTCTATTAAAGTGAAAATGTTCAAAACTCCAGAATTAGGACTTTTCTGAATTCATTGCTTACGGTCTCACACTATAGTCTGT
The DNA here is from genome assembly GCA_004024765.1 of Zapus hudsonius. NCBI lineage: Eukaryota > Metazoa > Chordata > Mammalia > Rodentia > Dipodidae > Zapus > Zapus hudsonius. The sequence goes on from PVHP010021336.1 coordinate 21,306, forward strand.
ACTCAATAATCTTCTAGAAACATATGTTATTGTTTTGTTGAAGTAAAGATCCTATTAAAAATCTATTACATGGATTTACATTTTTCATTGCCTTCTTATGCTTAAATATTCAAATTTTTAAGAACTTGCACACATGAAAACATCTATATTTTCACATTGGATTTGGAATTAAAGTTGATTTTTCATGCAGCAAACATATATCTAATAAAATACATTTACATAGTTGGCACGGAGAGTCCAGTGACAGATTGTTAAGTGGATACACAAAAGCAAGCTTTATTTAAGGAATATGCATAATGAAGTTGTTGAATTTTTAATGAACACAGAAGCTTCTATTATGATAAACAAGATAGTAGTAGCTTCCTTCTCTGAAGTGAAATATCACTGATTATATTAACTTTCATTTCAAAGATTATATTTTACTTATATTACTAAAATATACAACATAATCAGTTTAATTAAGAAAATTAATACTACTGGATAACAACAGGTCCCTGTTGTCCTTCAGCATAGAGATCTCTCGTATTGGATCTTCTGTATAAGCAAACTTGCACTCTGATGCTATGTCTTTCAAGCTCACAAGAGCCAACCACAGAAAGGACATGGAGACCTGATCCATTACAAACAGGGATTCATGAAATCTGACTCATCACATACAAGTTCCTGGCTATTGTCCACATCTGTCTGTCTATCTATCTATATATCATTTATTTACCTTTCCATTATCATGTATCTCTACCTGATCACCAACATTATGTGTCAAAAAACAATACTCATTATACTTTGATTTACTTAGATTTTTTCAAGGACTCATTTAGATATGTAAAACCACAGTAACAACTAAGTGACATTTACATGTTCACAACATTTTTAATATGTGGGATCATGTGTAAATCTGATTATCTCAGGTTAAAATATTTTCATATCCACCACAAGACAAAAGAAGAAGAAACATCGCATGTAGTTGAAGAAGTGACAAAAAAAATGCCAACTTTGTAATGAAGGCCATTATCCCAAAGCCTTCAGTACTATTCTCAAATCAGGTCACCAACAATACATTACTGAAGTGGCATTGTTGTTAGAGAGGGAGATGATTTGATTTGATGGAGGAAGAACCATCTGCATTTGAGCCTTGTCACAAACTGCAGTAGGAGTGAGGCATCAAGGTTTATCATTTAAAGACTATGAAATGTATGCACTGCTTGTTATTGGAAAATAAAATATTGAAGATCCATCTTTCTGATATATTGAGACTTGACATATCACAGAACATTTTTCACATAGAAACCATAAATACTTCAAAAATAAATGAAAACTATCAGACAAGACACCAACAGTCAAAAAAAATTTAAAAAGTGAGCTGGGCAACATTACCTTAAAATTGCAAAAAAATATGAATATTTACAACGTCCCTTGTATGGAATATGGCTCCATTCTATCATAACGCCTTTGTTTTGTGATTGTTTGTTTGTCTGTCTGTTTGTTTTGACAAGTGGATGATCTGGATTGGATTTCCCAGTACCTGAGGACCCAAGTAAAGCCAGATTCGCAAAGTAGCATATGCATTTGGAGTTCACTTTCAACAGCTAATATCCCTGGCACATCCCTTCTCTCTCTCTCCCCCCCTCTCTTTCTCTCTCTCTCCAAAAGAAATAAAATATTTTTTAAAAAATTTAAAGCTATTTACACAAAGCACAAAGCCTGATTCCAGACATGTCTGGACTCTAGTAACTGTGGTATGTAGGTATGGATTCCAGTTTCCTCCTACCAGAAATCTAGAACTGTGGACAACCCAACTCCATCAGTTGGACCTGACATGATGGGAGACACCCAAGCAGGAGATGAACCACCTCAAACTCACCATTTAGAGCCCTACCACAACCTCTAAGGAAGTGGTGTGATGAGCAAAAGATCCATTCCCACAGCAAGGCAGATCTCCTATAGAAAGATAATGGAGATAGACACCAAGGGTGCCCAAACTAGTCCAAAACACAAATCCAGGACTCTTAAGAATAATTATGAAAACTTTAAACTCACCCTCCATGACTCAGGGAAATTTGCGGAAGAGGTTGAGGAAAGAATGTAAGGGGCCATGGAAGGGAGAGAATAATGCATAAAAGGGATGTCATCCTGGTTTCAACGGTTTTCTCTAATAACTTATGATACTAAGCATATTATTTGTTAATATATTTAATTAATTTTATTTCAATAAAAACGTTAAAAAGGGGGCTGGAGAGATGGCTCAGTGGTTAAGGCACTTGCTTCCAGTGCCTAAGGCCCTGGGTTCAATTCCCCAGGAACCACATACGCCAGACCCACAAGGTGGTGGCCCTGGTTCTCTCTCTCTCTCTCTCTCTCTCTCTCTCTCTCTCTCTCTCTCTCTCTCTCTCTCTCTCTCTCTCTCTCTCTGTATCTGTCTGCTTGAAAATGAATAACTAAAATATTTTAAAAAATGTTAAAAAGGCTGTGTACCTGATGATCATTCTTTTATTACAATTTAAATACATATATACAGATGTAATTTAATCATGTCTGAGCAAATGCAGAAAATTCTGTCTGTTACCATTAGGTTTTTGCTGTTATTTTTGTTGTATAGTGAACTGGTCAGCTCTGCTGGAGAAGTCTAGCTGATTTTGAAAACAGACCAATGGCAATACAAGCCTAACCCAAAATCTCAGTGCTGCTTCTCAGCAATATTGGATGAAGTGAAAAAAAAATCACATATATGAAAGAAAGTAATAGCAATATTTTAGCAGATATCTGAACAATATGTAGCCTTCACTCAGAAGCCAGGTTTCTATGAAAACTTTTTTCCTGGTTTAAATGTGGGTGAGAAGTGATCATGTATTCAATTTACAGATTAAATCTTTAGAGACTATCTTTTAAAGTGAAGAGTTATAAATTACTAACAATTAATAAAATAAAAAAATAAACTCCATGTAGTAGAAATGAGGCATGGACTCAGTGCTTCTCAGAGACCCCTTCAGAAATCAGGGAAGCTTGGCTGCCAGACCCAGGAACGCCCATGACACTAGCATCCCGGAATGAGAGCAGCGACCACTAGCCAAGCACCAGCAGAGACTCTCCCAAGCCAGCTAAAAGTCGGGACCACTGTGTTCCAGCAACCAGAAATTAGAGCCCAGCCTTGTGTGACCAGCAGAACAGAGGCTGAGGCTATTGCACTGGGCCTCTATCATGGTTGGAATGGTAAGGTCCCCATAGGTTCCTGTGTGTGAACACCTGTCACTCTGCTTTGGAAGGTTAGAAAGTGAAGGCTTTGGAGAGAGAGTTAATGGGAATAGGCTTTAAGGCTTCATATCTGGTCCCAATTCTGGTCTTTACTCTTCCTCCTGGCTGACTGCACACAATGTGAGCAAGCTCATGCTTCTCTAGGTGTGTCTTCCTTGCCCTGGACTGTCACCCCAAGTAAATCCTCCCCCCAAGAACTGTCACCCCAAGTAAATCCTCCCCCCAAGAGCTGTCACCCCAAGTAAATCCTCCCCCAAGAGCTGTCACCCCAAGTAAATCCTCCCTCAAGAGATGTCATCCCAAGTAAATCCTCCCCCAAGAACTGTCACCCCAAGTAAATCCTCCCCCCCTTACATTGCTTCTTGTCAGTTTTTTTTTTTCTTTTTGGTCACAACAATGAGGAAATAAGTAATGTAGTCAATAAATGTGTTGTTACAAAGTTGGACTGACTTACACTGAAATAAAAAGTCTTCCAAAAGAAGAAAGAAAAGAAAATTATGACCCTTAGAATCTTTTCTTAAGTTTATAATTTGCGTGTGCAGGCTAATGAAGCATGTAGAATCTCAGCACGGGCCTCATTTTAGCGGATTGATCTCATTTTGAAGATTATGCCCAAGGGTAAGGGTTTGAAAACAGCAGCAAGCACCCTGGCATGTGGCCAGGGTGATGCTCCCTGGATGTTTGGGCAGATCTAAATCAGGGCTCCAGCTAGCAGAGTGATGAAGGCCACGCAGCTGGTGCTTCTTCTAGGCTGCGGGGGAATCAGGGAGAGAGAGGGGAGATGAGCGTCTGGGAATTGAGGATACTAAGCAGAGATGGATATCTCTTCTGTACTTGCAATAAGGAAGTGTACTTCAGTGAACCTGAAGCTTATAAATGCTACATTTAAAATGGTGATTAAATATATTTCATTCTACCATCCCTTAATCATTAAGTCTGTTCAGTCTTTCTCATGGATAAATTAAGAAGGGTGTATTTATACATTTTAGGTATAAATGTTTGTTCCTAAAATAAAGAGGATAAAGTGTACATGTAGCCAAATTACCCTGTTTTATACCATGATTTCAAAATAACTTCTAGATATAAAGCACATTAAAATTTTACATAGATTAACTATGGAGCCAAATTTATGTTCATATCAAAATTACTGATTCTAAGGTAAAACAAGATAACAATGATGGCAAATTAGACTTGTTTCTATAAAAAGGGAAAAGGCGAATGGTTTGCTGATTTAAAGGAAAACTGTTACTGATAGACTCAAGTAAAATAACTGAAAAATATTTTATTGATAATATATATCTTTGAAACATTAATACAGATTCATTCATTCTGTTTTCATTCATTCATAAATTGCCATACTTTTACTTGGCTGACTGTGAGTTTACATATGAGCATTAACTTTTGCCAGTTTTAGTGTCAGTTCTGAATTTCTTGAATAGAAAAAAATAGAAATAATCTTAAATATATTATAATTTTTTTCTTTTAATTATGGAATTTTTTTTTGTTTGTTTTTCGAGGTAGGGTCTCACTCTAGCCCAGGCTGACCTGGAATTCACTATGTAGTCTCAGGGTGGCCTTGAACTCACAGAAATCCTCCTACTTCTGCTCCTGAGTGCTGGGATTAAAGATGTGCGCTACCACGCACAGCTGAAATTTTTTTCCATAGATTAATTGATAGAAGGTAGTGAAAATCTGAGTTTGATTCAAAGCTGGTTAGAGGCTATCCCCAGAGGTTCACATGCTGGAAGGTTGGTCCCCAGTGTGGTAAGAGGTGAGGAGACCTTCAAAAGTTTGATTCTTAATGGGACATAACAAGGTCATTGGGGAAGCTGCTGGAAAAGGGAATTAATAAGGCTTTCCTGGGATTCTAGTCAAGTCCTTGAGGAGGGGCCCTTAGAAGAAGAGAGTTAGAAGAAGAGCGAGGTTGACTCAGGAGTCTCACATCCACTCCATCATTGCAACAAGTCTCACCTGGAAGCCTCACCTGAACTCACGCAGATGGGTTTTACCTGGTCCTATACTTTCAACTTTCAAAATTGTAAGCCCTTCCAGGACAGGCTAGCCAGGCTTTAGTCTTTTATATGACAAAAGAAATGGGTTATGATAATCAGCAGCCTTGCAATGATTATGAGTTTCATTAACAAATCAATGAAAAGAAAAAAAATCTTGAATTTCATTTTATAATATGTACTTGGTTCTTCTGAGAATATTCAAATAACATTTGTACTTAGTAATTTATCATTCTTTTGTAAAAATATTTTTTAAAATTTATTTCCAAGCAGAGAGAAATAGAAGAAAGACAGAGAGAACAGGCACACCAAGATCTTGCAAATGAACTCCAGACACATGCACCACTTTGTGCATCTGGCTTTATGTGGGTGCTGGGGAATCGAACCCAGGTTGTTTGGCTTTGCTGGAAAGTACCTTAACTGCTCAGCCATCTCTCCGGCCCAAAATTATTCCTTTCAACCATTTTCACTCCCTTGAAATTGATGGCATTGGAGCCATTGGGTAAAGGTTCTTGAATGCAAACCCTGACAGCCTGGGTTCAATTCCCCAGGCCTCTTGTGAAGCCAGAGGCACAAAGTGGTACTTGCTTCTAGAGTTTGCTTACAGTGGCAAGGGGCCCTGTCTTGTCCATTCTCTCTTTCTCTCTATCTCCTTTCTACCTGTCTCTCCTTCCAACTCTACTTACAAATAAATAAATGAATATACAAAGCAGAAAATAATGAAACAATATAATAAGTAAATATATATAATGCATTGCAAATATATGTAATGTGTATATGTGTGTGTTTGTAAGAGAGAGAGAAAAGAGAGAGAGAGAGAGAGAGAGAGAGAGAGAGAGAGAGAGAGAGAGAGAGACTAGCTTGAATTATCCCATGTAATTCAAAGGTTATTTTTCTGAAATAGAATATAAAATCCACAAATTTCTTTGTTGTTCTTCTTGTTTAAGACAAAATTAGCCTAATTTTGTCCATAGCATTCCTCAGTGTTTTACACTAATGTGTATTTGAATATAAAATTCCATTTTTGAAAGCCAAATCCATTTATATGACCACATGGAATATTTTTGTTCATTGAAAATATGATGAACTTTCTAACATTGTGGAATTTTTTTTGGAAATCTACTTATTGAATAAATGTATCCTCCATTCATTTACCTTCTTTTTTATTTATCTTACATGTTCTCTAGAGCACTAACTCTCAAGTGAGAATTGAGAATGACTCAATGTTTGCTCGTGAGGACATTATAAAATGTCTGGAGATATTCCAATATGTTGTAGTATGCTGTATGCTACTGGCCAAAAAATGGAGTTAAAAAAAGCTACAGAGTTCAGGACAGCTCTGAGAGGTCAAGAGTAGAAGCTTTGAGAAATACTTTCTAGGGGAATAAGTAATACTTGAAATCACTTTGTGCAGGCCAAGGGATTACAAGGAAGCCTTATGTGAGAACATACTTGAAGATTGTATCAGTTCATTTTTGCATTTTTATTAAGCCTTCAAAAATGCCTCAGTTTTTTTCCTGCTAATTATTACACTGTTATTCAACATTAGTGATATGAACAAAACAATAATCTGATGAAGTCTTATATATCCAGCTAGGTAGGGACACTACCTTTCCAGTATCCTCATGGCATGCTTTCCAGAGCTGCAGAGGAAAGTCATCATAACAGGACGCTTTTATTGTGTATCACCGATCAACTCACAAACACACACACCATGTACACGACACACATCACACACACACACACACTACACAGACACAACACTCACAACACAAATACTAACACACAACACTCACAACACACCTACACAACACACACCACATACATCATATACATCACACACACAACACACACATACTACTCACACCACACACAACACACACAACACTTGCACACCTAACTAGACTAAAATCTGAGAGGCAACATACAGATATTTCTCATTATTTTACCCTCTAAGTGAAATATCCACTTATTATCATTTTTCTAACTGAGAAATGCAATGCAATTTGAATAATTCTTTGGATGTCACTTTTCTAATTCACAAGCTAAGATTACTGTCCAACTCTATGGCACCTTAACTTTATACTTACTAAACACTATATTGAAAATTTCTGTTTATATGCCTCTCTCTGTCTGCCCAAGGACTGTGGACTTGTTTTATCTACCATTTTATTACTGGCTCACTATTCCATATCTCAGTACATAAAATTATTTTATGTTCTCTCTATCTAGAAAGTACTGGACATATCTAGAATCTTTCAAAATAATTGCATGGTTGAAAACTCAGTGAGTAGGGTAAAAAAAATGATGCTGTTAGTCACTTAGTGTATAAACAATCTATATTTTCACCTATCCAAATAATTGTGTTTAGTTTTCCAAAAGAGTATATATTTAAATTAAGCTTAAATCTCAATAATTTTAAAAAGTCTGCATTCATCTTTCCTTTTTTCAGCATTTTAGAAAATTATAAAAATGTACTCTTTAGTCACTAAATCCTTATCTATTTCATACTAGTTAAAATCATAATCCATTTATAGAAGGAAATACTTTCATCAGGGAATATGTGTGTATTGTTTCTTTCTGATTCTTTTGGTAAATTGCATGAATATTCTAAAACAGCAATGTTTTGGAATTTAAAGTTTTTTCACATGTATTTATGAAATTCTACATTCTGGTTATAGTTTTCCACTAATGATAAATAATATTTCAAGGCATAATCACTTGGGTATATCTCTAAAGTGGCCTTCAACAATGAGGTTTGTTCAACAACAAAAGTTCCCTTTACATTTTAGAAAAAAATGTGTCCTCATTACCAAACAGAAATATGTGCATTAACCTTTGTGCTAATGGTTCTGGACAGTAACTACTCCAAATTACTTACCTTGCATATTTGATATGCCACATTTCTTTTTCTCCCAGAAAATCCAGGCAAGTCTGGGGGACACAGGGAACTAGCAGCGTGGCTGTGTCTGTGGAGAGGCAAAGGTGGAGACCAGCGGAGAGGCAGAGATGCTGGTCTGTCAT
>PVHP010021337.1:0-29587 GCA_004024765.1 Zapus hudsonius
CATGGTGCCATCTCCCTAGCCCTAGCTTTCAATTTTTGATAATTTTCCCCATGAACTAGATGGTATACCTGAGACTCCTGAGGAGCTTGGGATAACCTTCCCAACCACTGCACTAGAGATCAGAAAAGGTGGAGTCTCTTCACGTGGTAATAGGCTCTGCAAGAACATACTGCTTCTTGCCTGTCATACTTTATAATAGGGAAAGGGTGTACAGAAATTCAGTTTTTCCTACTGTCCTCCACCCAACTTCTCATTTTCCATCTTTTTTTATAATTATGAATTTTACTGCATGAACATATCACATACTAGTCATATTACCATCAGGTTACCCCCTCTTATATCCCCTCTCTCCCCCAATCCACTGATGGCTTTCCTCAGTGGGGTTATTGGTATTCACTGTGGGGTCATGAAGGCATCAGTCAGTCTGGGGGGCACTACTTCAGGATACTCCTTCCCACTCTGTGGTTCTTAGAATCTTTCTGCCCTTCTCCCACAAAGTTCCTTGAGCCTTGACAGTCATAAGTCTCTTTTAGTATTGAGCTCTCTGCATCCCCTAAATTTCTGCTTTGATGAGTTTTAGTGTCTTCAGTGTCTACTGCCACCTCCCTGATGGAAGTTGTCAGGCTGGCAGTGAGAGCCGCGCTCATGTTTAAATGACCATTTCCTCTGCAGTGTCTCCTGGATGGTGGGTGAGATAGAGATGGCTCATCTCCTGCTTTCCTTTCTATCTCTTTGTCTTTGTTTATTACCCCTTTTGTCTTTTGCACATTGGTTACTTCTCTGTATTCTAGCTGTTCACCTCTTTAACTTTAGTTCTATTTCTACCTCTCTCTTCCTTTTGGACCTACCCTACATCCTTGCTGGTTTACTTCCTCTGTGTCATGGTTTGATCCAGGTGTCCCCCACAAACAAATGAACGTGTTCTCGGTGATAGATCCTCAGCTGATGGCAGTTTGGGAATTACAACCTCACTAGAGCTGTGTTGTTGGGGGCAGGCTTTTGGGGTTATAAGCCAACTTCCCCTTGCCAGTATTTGGCACACCTTCCTGCCACTGTTTGCAGTGTTGTGGAGGAGGTGATGTCCACCCCACTACTCATGCCATCATTTTCCCTGCCAGGATGGAGTCTCCCCTTGAGTTCCTAAGCCTAATAGACACATTCCTCCACAAGCTGCTTTTGTTTGGGTTCTTTCTGCGCAGCAACAAGAAAGCTGACTGCAGCACTCTGCATTAATCTCTCTGCTCTTGTGCCTGGTTCCCTTTCCTCTGCTCTAGCTCTTTGCACTAGACTTTTCTTTTTAAGCTGAATACTTAAAAATTTGCCTTGATATCTTCAAATTTATAACACATTCATCTATATGCATGGGGAATCTAACTCAGGTGGATGCCATTTATGGAAAATGTAATTATATAGTTTTAAAGAGAAGTAGAGAAGTGAACAAGCCTGAGTGAACTGAACACCATTCAGTATGTGTGAACATCTTCTACACTGCTGACATTTTTGGACATTGTCTTTATTCCTCACAATACCTTTGGAAGAAGCTATCTGTTACTCCTGTTTTGTAGTTGAAGACACAATGCTGAGCAAGAGTCGGTGACCTGCCCAATGCCACACAGAGCTAGAGTTATCACCTGGTGACTGTCATCTGTGCTCTGTCCACTGCATCACCCAGCTTCATATGTAGATCAAAGTACCATGCTCTATGTCACATTTCCAATGTTAAGAGAGGAGAATGGAGACATAGCTCGCTGGATAAAGAGCTCACCTCTCGAGCCTTAAGGAGGATCAAGTCTGATCATCCACAGACCCCACGTAAAAAGTCAGACACCATGGTAGGCTTCTGTAACCCCAGCACCCTAACTGCAAGATGGGAGGTGGAGACAGAAGGATTTCCTGGGAGCCTGTGGTGAGCCAGCCAGGAACAAGGTCAGAGAAGGGATCCACAGGGAACCCCTGCCTCAACTGAGGGAAGGTGAGGACTGACCAAAGTTGTCCTCCACACAAATGCTGCAGGATGCACACACGGACACTTGAACACACACACACAAACGCATACACACAAGAAAGGAGATTGTAGTCAGCATGCCCATGCATCCCTGTCTTTCAATACACCTCATTTCAATGCAGGAGAGAAGGGAGACAGACAGAAAATAGAACAGCAAGGTTGCTGATAGAAAGCTCTTGCTTCTGTCCTTGGTGACTCTGTCTGTGGATGACTGGCTCCAACCTCAGAGCCTCTTAGAGTTGAAAGTGGTCTGAAGGCCATGCAAAATAACTTCTTTCTTTTACCAATGAAGTAGCCCTAACTCAGAGGAATAAATGACTTGCCATAATAAATAAATAAATAACAAAAAAAAATCTATGACAGCGAATTAGAGATTAAAAAAATGTCTTGCCCCTAAATAAAGATTTACTTACTGTCCCAACATGGGTAAACTGCTTATTGATCAACAAAACATGCCAGTCCCTCTTCAAGTTTGAAAGTTTCCGCTATCCCATAGTGAGAGCCATTTCAGGCTGGAAGGGTATTCAGCTATGAGCTGTTGGGGCTAAAACAGTATCATTCTAGGTTTGAGGACTCCAAATGATCTCAGTCCACCTCAGAATTGTGGATGAGTGTGTTCCAAATGAATTTCATGCTAAGCAAAGCCATAAGGTAAATGGTGCCAGCCTATAACAAGCCTGTGGTAACGTTCTGATGTGGTACATCCTCAGAGCTTGTCAAAGGCCAAAGCCAGGCAAGTGTCGGTATGCTTAGAATATGCAACAAAGTAAAACTGTGTGTGAGAGAGAACAAGAGAAAAAGACGTCAGTGAAATATTGATAAGAGTAAGTGTTGGGGGGGGGTGGCTGGAGAGATGGCTTAGCGGTTAAGGCGCTTGCCTGAAAAGCAGAAGGACTCGAGTTCGATTCCCCAGGACCCACATAAAGCCAGATGCACAAGGTGGCGCATGTGTCTGGAGTTTGCTTGCAGTGGCTGGAGGCCCTGGTATGCCCATTCTCTCTCTGTGTCTGCTTCTTTCTCTCACTCTCAAATAAATAAAAATATTTTAAAAAAGAAAACTAAGTGTTGGGGATTAGGAGACAACTCAGTGGTTAAAGCACTTGCTGTTCAAGCTTGAAGACCTGAGTTCAGATCCCAGCACCCACAGAAAGCCAGAGGCAGTAGTGCTGGATTATCACAGTGCTCCTATGGGAAGGTGAGAGGCAGAGAGAGGAGATTCCCTGGAAGCTCATGGGCCAGGTAGCCTGGAAAACACAGCAGCAAAAATCAAGGTGGAAGGTAAAGACTGAGGTCAGAGGTTGTCCTTTGACACCTACCCCAACACAGACAGTGTTCATTCCCTGATTACTCCTGCCACACTGTGGCTTTTATACTAAACAGATTCCAAATATCACAGACTTCACGTAGAACTCTGAGATAGAATAACAATGTTAGGGGTCAACGGAAAGGCATAGAACACATAGATGCTATTTAACTATTTTAGTTTGGGCATTGGTTTTCTTTAGCATAGGGTAACAATATTTGGCTGTAGGAGTTGTTTTTCTAGATAACACCATCTTTATCAGGGCTTCGGTTTCTGCCCACTTGATTAGCAGTGGATATAGCGCCTCACTGGAATCTTTGAAGGGGTGAAGGTGTACTGAAACCAAATGTGATGCATAGAAAATACCTGAGCTGTGCTGAAAGGCACACCTGTGTTCTTTGGCAGGCAAATTAAATCTCAAGTAAAGAATTTCTGTAAATCTCCTGTTCAGTTGGCTAAACTGGTTTTCCCTCATGGAACAAACCTGGGGTGGGGGTGGGGACCCTCTCTTTTTTATTAATGAATATAAAGTGGAAAAGTGGAAATGATATATTTTAAGGTGTATATAATATCTTCAAGTAAAACTTGTTAAATTTATAGGTTGATTAGTTTTTTTTATAGTAGAAAAACCTACTACAACTTTTTGTAATGTCCACTTATGATCAATAGAAAAAAGCTTTTTAAAAAGCTGTTACATGTAATAATTTAGAGAAAACTGCTTTCTTGATATATTAGCATTTGTATTTAAATTAAGAAGAGTTTGTTTAGTTAAATAAGGTTCAGTGAGTTGAATCCTAAAGAAAATAAGGAAGCATTTATCAGTTGAAAGGTAGTCTCTCCAAAGGTTACTTGGGACTGTCTAATCTTAAAGAGAAACAAGCCATTTATCCTTATTTCTAAAAAGATTTTTTTATGTAGCCAGCTTTCTTTTTCTGGACACACATTGGATTATATGTCACACTGTTATAACTTTAGAATTCTTCTGACTAAATTGGTTTGAAAGCTTAAGAGAGAAGCCATTCTCAAATAAGTGATTCATCACATATTTTCTTTAGATATTAAAGAAAGATAACAGTTTTCATTCTTTGGTTAGGCACTTGTGGGTTCTGAAATATAACTGTTTAGAGTAAATATGTAATATATTCTTGGGGAAAAAAAGAGTTTAACATTGCCCCACCTCGTAATAAGGAAAAAGGATGAAAGAAAGAGACATTAATCAAGTTCACAGGCGTGACGACCATAGTCTGTTCTAGCTGGTAAAGGAATGACCTCCACCTCCAGTCTGAAATGCTGGATTGTTCATGGCATTTCCAACTCATGTTAAATTGAAACTATCTGTTACAACATCTGCTACTATAGACCATTTCCTCTGACTTTTAAGATTTCAAATAAGAGTTTGATATTCTTTCTCTCGCTAAAGTATACCACCTGCCATGCCAAACTCTTTTCAGTTGCACCTGTCATCCTTGGCTTAACTATGTATTGGAAGCTTTGGGAATCCTACCACTAGGGTCACCCCAAAGATTTTGGCTTCATTTGGTGGGTGGTACAATAGGGTAGGACCAGGGGTGTGTGGAGGTGTTTCTTCAGAATTTGTTTTCTCTGGAAGAAGGTATGGGGAGTTTTCCAAGTACAATGGGAAGAAATGTATTATATGTTAAATAAATTTTTGGAGAATGGTCTAAAATATGAATGCTTTCTTCCCCTCCCCCCTCCCCACAGTTTTTTTCTAAATCAACAGCATGCTTTTGGATCCAAATGATCAGTCACTTGATAAGTTCTACAGGTTAAAATTCTAAACCTATTTTTGTATCAAAAGTAAGTCAGTGTTCTGTGCAATACGAATAATAAGTCATGGAAAATTTAGCGAGTACATACCATGAGCATCACACAGAAACGAGACTATCAGAAAGGGCCAAAAAAAAAAATATACAGACTTTCAGCGATAATTTTAGGAAACTCCATTAAAGAATGTAAAGTTCAATAAATCTGGTGTCTTCTAAACACAAAATTAGATCAGCAGTAAGTGGTTGATAAAGAAAAACTGCATAGATTAAATTAGAGTGGAGAAAGTGCTTCCTACACTTTGGTTTTAAGTTTGATTAGCCAGTGTATGCAAAGGAACACGTCAGGACAAGCTGACCAGGAGTTCAGAACAGTGGGGTAACTATGACTATCTTCCATCCCAAAGCCATGATCACCCTCAGCTCTGTCCCCGATAGCCCCAAGACTTCACATACCTGCTCCCACATATCCCCGAGAGTGGGTCTGATGTTCTGTTCCTTCAGAGCGCAGATTCCAGAATTGGGAACAAACTGAAGAGGGATAGATTTGAGCTCAATATAGAAGAGCTTTCCAAAAAAAGCTGTCACAAAACAAAACAACCAACCACAGCGACTGTCTTGCCACGTGCTTGGTCACCAAGTATCAAGCATTGGCTGAGTATTATTCTAGAAACAGACAGAATAGATATGATGAATGGAACATGCCCCGGTGGTCTCCAGTAGTCCAGACATAAGGTCATTCAATTATTGTCCAATGTTGTCTTTTCTCCATGGCCACCTCAAATTTCATTCTGTGCTCATTTGATTAAAAAAAAAACACAACATAAAACCAACAACAGAGGCAGTAAAATTCTTCACAATGAACTGGACTAGCCATGCAGGAAGGTTGTGAAATACAGCGCCCGAGACCAGCTTTTTTGTAGCAGACTGATTTATTGCTTTTAGACCTTTGGTTACTTTTGGCAAGAAGTAGATCGTGAAAGGTCATAGCGGGAACTGCGAGAACTTTTAAGTGGACGAATAATAGCCCTTCCTTAATGAAGCCAGTGTCTTTCTGCCTTCCTTTATGCTCAGACTTGTGACCTGTGGAGCTGGAAGTACACCCTGATCTTTATATGTATCTTGAGACAGCAGTGAAAGATTGAAGGAATGAATAGTTTATTCTTTAATTAGGCAGAGGTGCCTTAAAAAAAAAAAAAGCTGTCGAACAAGATATGAAGCAAAGTCTTTCCTCTGTATCAGAACCCACACTTCAAGAGTAAACTCCCAAAACCCGGGCTGTGGAACCCTGGAGGGGGGGCATGAATGATATAACCGTATGCCTGATCCAATGGGAGTCGTGCTAGCCATCTGCTACCTGCAAGGTAGGCCTGAACCACACAGCTCTTGACAATGACTTTCTGCATCGCACGGGGCCAAAAAAGACCTGCAGAACTCTGAGAGTAAGGCCAGTTTTAAGTCCAGAACCGTCCAGGTGTGCGCCTTCCTTCACCAGCCAAGCAGGGTCATCCAAATCAGCGTGGCACACAGACCTTTAGCGTTCAGCAAACCGAGTCTGCGTGACCAGGCCGTGTCCTTTCGGGGCGCACAAAGGCTGTTTCTGCTCTGTTTTAACAAGGTACTCAGCGAACCAGGCAATTTGTCGTGGGTAGGGTTGGCATCGGGGGTGGAGGATGGCAGGGAGAGTGGGAGGCGCCGCAGCATGTCCACATCAGTTTGTCCTGTGCCACTCCAATAAAAAAGAGTCCCTTTCCCCAGATCGGAGGACTTGGAACGCAGGAGCGCCCAGGCTCGCGGTCCTCCCGACCGTGGGCGGCGAGGCCAAGCTGCGGGAGCGAACTGGGGCGGCGACTGCGGGATCTTCCCCGTGCGCCCTGGGCGCACCTGCCGGCCGGGGCGGGGCGGCGCGCCCCCTAGTGCCCAGCGGGTGGGTCGGTGGCCGCGGTCGGGGGGCGGAGGCGACAGCCGGGGGCGGAGCCGCGGGACCAGGCGCGCGCGGGGGTCGCCGTGCCCAGTGGGAGCTTAGCGGAGCTCTGCTGCAGCCGGCGGCATGGCGAACACGGCCTCCGAGATCATCGCCTTCATGGTCTCCATCTCGGGCTGGGTGCTGGTGTCCTCCACGCTGCCCACCGACTACTGGAAAGTGTCCACCATCGACGGCACGGTCATCACCACCGCCACCTATTTTGCCAACCTGTGGAAGATGTGCGTGACCGACTCCACGGGCGTCGCCAACTGCAAAGAGTTCCCCTCCATGCTGGCTCTGGACGGTCTGCATCCCCTTGGCCCCTGTCCCCTGACCCCCATCCTGTCCCTCGCTGGTCAGCTCGTGGGCGCGTCCTCTGGGCCCCAGGATCCCATGGGTGGGACCTCATGGGTGGACTCCGCAGGAGGGCCCTGGTGTCTTTTGTCTGCAGGTGGCTGTCTCAAGGGGTGACTTCCAAGCTCAGGACCCCTTGGTGGGGTGCGACACTCAGATACACTGGACTGTGGTGACTCTGGGCGACGGGGGGTGGGGGTAAGGGGGACATGACTGTCCCAGGCCTGTCTGTCGGGGACTATCAGGACGCAGAGTTCTCCCTACAACCAAAAGGCTGCTTTTGATGAAAATGCCATCACAGAGAATGTTTGCCTTGTCTCCCTTTAGCTGTTTCCTTGGCTCTTTGAAAAGTAGGCACAGGGGCTGCGAAGTAGCTCAATGGACAGTGTGCTGGCTTTGCTCACTCTGGGTTCGATCCCTTTAAAAAAGGTGGGGGGAGTAGGCACAGAGTAACATTGAAAGAAACATATTGCAAGGTTTCTTTCTTTTTTTCCCCTTGAAATCGCTTAAAAAACTTAGCTGTTTAAGCTGTAATACTTTCTCCAATTTTCAGGAAAACAGCTCTTACCCAGAATAGAGGTGAAGAGGACAGGGCTTGTGGGCAAGTGTGCCCCTCCCCTGCCTCTGGGTTTTCTCCCCTTTGGTCCTTTCACAGATGTTCAACCCACAGATCCTCACATAGGAAACTCTCTGTTCATGAGCAGCCCTAACAATGATTCCTCAAGTTCTAGGTCTTTTCTTCCAGGATTTTACAAGCGACTAAAGGAATCCTGGCAGTAACTTAAGAAGAGCCCTTTGCTTTACTTCTAGATTGGAGGTGTTTTCCTTTCCTTCATAACTCCTCCTGCAATTTTTTTATTTGCATAGCTGGGTAAATAAATGAAGACTGGATCCCCCTAAGACAGTGCTTGCCACGAAAAACAAACTGTTGCTCAATGTGGTATGTGATGGAACCTGGGGTATGGGAATATGTGCCCAGCTCTAAAAGGGTGGTACCTGTGTGGTGTCAAATAAGTAGCCGGAACTCTGTTTATTCCCATGTATTACTGTTGAATTGCTTGGGATCTGTGGGAGCGCATACTCAGGTAGAGGAACAGGTAAGCTTTTGTTTCTGAGGTTTACATTTGGGAACCCAGGATTGGCAATGCGTGTCATAGGACCTTTCTTTTGTGTGTAGCTCAGATGTTGACTGATAGAACATGCCAGAAAGATACACTTCTATGTGACAGTTGGGGACGACAGAGAGAGAGAGAGAGAGAGAGAGAGTGAGAGAGAGAGAGAGAGAGAGAGAGAGAGAGAGAGAGAGAGAGAGAGAGAGAAATGAATGCTCCTTGTAGATTTTTCAGTACAGTACAGTACAGTACAGTAAGATTTCCCTTACATATCTGCTGAAAGGGTGGAGGGGGTTTGGTGATTTCAGGCAAGTGAGGTGCTGAGGATGAAATGGGTACGATCCTCAGTTACCAAGTCTGAGAGTTAGGTGGGCTAGAAGCAGAGAGATGGGTATGCCACCCAGCTTGCAAAATGGGTGTTCTCATGGGATGTGACTAGAAAATGATTTTTTCTGAGACATAATGATGTGTTGTGCAGTGTGTTTTAATTAATAACATCTCTGCAAGTTGGTGCAGGTGGAAATGACTTCTTCGCTGCATAGTATTCATTAGTCTGGATAAACTGGTTTACTAAAACCATGAGCACTTGTGGACATTGGACCCCTTCCAGCTGTTCACTGTTATTAGCGCCTCACTGACATTCTTTCTCTTTACCTCTTTATGCACATGTATATTTCTGTAGACTGATCCTCCAAACACGGGGAGCTCCAGAGCAATAGAACATCCATTTTTACATTTACCTCACACTACCAAAGTGCATTCCACCCACAGCATGAGGACAGCTGCTCCAACACAGTCTCACCACTGGCTTTTTAATACAGAATTATAGTTGGCAGCCATGATCTTCCTGTCGTTTTAATTGGCATTTCCCTTATTCTCTGTGATTTTGATAATCTGTTTTTTTTTTTTTTTTTGGTTTTTCGAGGTAGGGTCTCTCTAGTCCAGGCTGACCTGTAATTCACTATGTAGTCTCAGGGTGGCCTTGAACTCACAGCAATCCTCCTACCTCTGCCTCCTGAGTGCTGGGATTAAAGGCGTGCGCCACCACGCCCGGCTGATTTTGATAATCTTAACATGAATTTATTGGCCATTTCTTTTTCTTTTCTGTTCATAGCATGTGTCCAAAGTGGTGGTGTTTCTTCTTGGTTTAAATGTTTGCGATTCCTTGTACATGCTGTAATCTGAGACATTGCCCGTCTTTTCCATTTATGATATCTCTTTTCATATAGAACTTTGAAATTAGTGATATAAGTCCAGCCACCAGTCTCTTCATTGATGACTCTCCCTTTGTGGCTTGAGAGCATTTCCTGCCTAACTTTCACGTCACACCACTGCATTTTCATATGTACAGGAGATGATTCCGGAACTTTCTAGAGCAGGGCCTCTCTCCTTGCCTTTCTCTCTGCCTGGGATTTCCAGGACAGATGAACCTTCTGGTCCTGATGTTGCCTTGTTAGTAGTAAGAGAAAGCATCTTACTGTGGGCTCTGGCTGCCATAGACCTGAACACTCCAATTCCCCCAATTCTTCCCTTAAACCAGGCATGGGCTCCGGATTGGAGAGAAACCCAAGAAGGGAGGGAGAAAGGTCAAGACTCTTGATGTCTTTTCTTAAAAATATATTTATATTTTATCTATAAGCAGGGACAGAGAGAGAGACAGAGAGAGAGAGAAAGAAAGAAAGAGAAAGAGAGAATGAGTGCTGGGGCCTCTTGCTGCTTCACATGAACTCCAGATGCATGTGTCACTTTGTTGCATCTGGCTTTGCATGGGTACTGGGGAATCGAACCCAGTTTGGTAGGCTTTGCAAGAAAGCACCTTTAACAGCGGATCTCTCCAGCGCTCCTGAGGTCTTGATCTGGGTGGGAAAACAAGCCTCTCGACCACAGATGTAGAATTTCCTATGGAAGGTCAAAGCTCTGATTTCTTTCCTCAAGGAGGTATGATTTCCACTCCAGATTTCCCTATCAAGAAAGCAAAGCCAGCAGAGCAAAGCTAAAGGTTTAGATTGAGTGCCATGCCCTGCTAGGAATCAAACTCTCCTGTCTGTTTACAATCGATCTTAGTTTTGTCGAGGGGTGCCTCGGTGGGCTTCTCCTTCCTCCCGAGATGCTCACCTCATAGTCTTCTCCCTGTGAGCTAGCTGCCGTATCCCCATTTTCCAGATGAGAAAATGGAGACTTGGAGATTACTAAGGTAACCAAAGGCTCACTGTGGATAAATAAGAGCAGTAGAGGTGAAACTCCACCTTCTGCCTCCCCCACCCCATCATCCTTTGCAAAGTATACAAAGCTACCAGTCGAACCAAAGACACTTTCTTTATATTATTTTTTTTTGCCCCTTTAAATCCAGCAATTAGCTATGGTGCTTCTAGAAAACTGTCTCCAGCAAGTGGGTGATTGCATTTTTTTTCCTGATTTACCACTGAAAAGAAGAAGCACATCGTTTAGGAAATCCTCATCTTTCAAGAAACACCTTGAAGCTAGCTTGCTTCTAACAGAGTTCATTAGCTTTAAAGTGACGACTGGAAAATCTCATGCCTGAAGGAGCTAGTGATTTCGGTTTATTGCTAACCCATATTCCTGTCAGGGCACCACTTGAACTTCAGCCGAGAAGCATTCTCAGCCAGGTTGGTTTTATGATATGCCATCTATTCTTGTTAAAAGGAATGGTAGCCATTTCTTGCAGGAGAACTGACTATAAATTATACTTCAGAGAACTTCTAAGTAAATATGCTCATGCCTGAGCACTTTAATGTGTTAATTAGCTATTAACGGTGTCAGTAAATTAGACCTGTCAGAAATAATGGCTTCCTTGACTCGGTTTTTAACCAGCTCTTCACTTGATGGTGCTACTTCCAAGTTTTGCCCTCAGGAGCTGATTAAAAGCTAGGTTGTACCTTTCAAAAGATAAACTTAGAAAGTTTTCTGGAAGGCACTGAAGGTCTAAGTCCCTGGGTGTTTTAAAGCCCCTAACTGATAAACCTCAGGTTTACCAGTAACCTGGTCCCTGTTTTGGGCTGGCTGGGGAGTTGATCCCTTGTCTTGGTTCCCCATTCTAGAAAACTTGACCAACAATTGTTTTCTTGGGGTACCTGCCTCAGTGTAGGTGACAGTTAAAGTTGGGTCTTGCCTTCCACACCAGGGTTCTGGGTGGCGTGCAAGAGAAGGACCTCTAGACCAAATGAGAAGAGGCTTGGCCATTTTTCCTCTGGTATGTGTGCGCCAAGAGGTCAGAGCAGGTCAGAGAGGACTTAGGATGACAGATTCAGACAAAAAGGGTGGTCTGTGTGGTGGCTGGATGCAGTGGAAAGATTACTGGTATTTCCCGGTCATCTTACGTGTTGACTGGGTTGGCCTGAGATCCTAACCACTGCTCACCATGTGGGAAAACACATTCCTTGTTCTGAGTGACCAGACTGCAGAACGTAACCTTTGGTAAATTCCAGACCATCTGCCTATAACAAAGCTTGTAAGGTAACTGAAATAAATGTAAATTATGTTATGTGACAAAGTTTTATAGAAATAGGTATATCTACTTCTCTCTAAATGTATATTTACAGAGTCCTCTTGCCTTATCGACAGTTTGACTTTCCTGTTTCAGCTATCCGTGGTCAACCATGACCCAATATCTAATGGAAAAATCCAGAAACAATTATTCATAGATTTTTGAGTATCTTTTATTACAATGAATTGTTATAATTATTCTATTTTATTCATTAATATTATTGGTTCTTTTGCAACAGTGTCTCACTGAGGCTGGACTTGAATTCATGACTCTCCTGCCTCAACCTCCAAGGGCTAGAATTATAGGCATATGCCACACAGAGCTAGTTTTATTGTTGTTAATTTCTTTTTGTGTCTAATTTATAAATTAAATTTTATCATGTATTTATAGGAAAAAAAAACAGTATATATGGGGCTCAGTCCTCTGTGGTTTGAGGCCTTCACTGGGGGTTTTAGGATATATCCCACGGTGATAAAAGGAAGGCCATTCTTTCTCTCTGTGTGTGGCTACTCTGTGTATTTTTTAAACGACTGCATTTAGGGTTAGCTAAATGAATTTCACAATAATAATAGCCTATAGCTTTTGTGGTGAATGAGGAACCACTTGAGTTATTCTCATAGACTCTAATCTTGCAAGGGACAGAAAAGCCTTCTCTCTGCCATGCAGAGACTTGCTCGTGGGCTCTGACTTGGAGACTTGAGGGCTGAAGTCTAAAGTGGAGCTGGTTGGGGGCTGGGCAACTGAGACCCAGACATATCACTCAGCACCACTGTTGCTATCAAAAGAAGCCTCCCTTGCCTTGAATCCCTCAAAATCGTTTTCTTTCACTGCCTCTGCATTAGAGAGCTTGTTTTCTATGTGAAAATGATTTATGTTGTAAAACAGAAGGGCACTGTCATGGTGGCCTTCATTTATGGGGGCACTTTAGCTACATTTGCTACATGTAAGCAAAGCCCGTTTGCTTTTCAAAGTGAACCGTATTCAAGTTTCAGATTCTTTTCCAAAGAAACACGGGACTGAAAACCACCATCGTTCACAAATTGATGATTATTATGGTCTTAGTAGAACTGATGGTTTTTCTTTCCCTATATCTACACCTTGGCATGTTCCCTATTTTTTCTTCTAGTTGTCTTAAATGCACTTTTAAAATATTATATTTATTTATTTGCAAGGAGAGAGAGAGGGAGGGAGAGAGAGAGAATATGGGAATATGGGTATGCCAGGGCATCTAGTCCCCTGAAAGCTCTGATACATGCATGCACAGGGGGGTCCGGCAAGACACAGACGTGAGCAGATGTGTATAATGTATCCACGTGGTTATTTATTCAATTGGGGGAACTTACATTTATAGGAAAAAGGGGGTCAGGGGATGGGGAATAGGGAAGAGATAAGGGGATTGGTTGATCGGGGTGGTGAGTTAGCGGCCTGCACTGGAATAGGTGAGTATGGACAACCTGAGAATACCTAATTTAGGGGGCCTGAGTGGCGGGAAATATGTGATTCTAGCCAGGGTCCATGGGGATGTGTACAAGGAAGTTTGTTACTTGGGTCTGACACCCATTGCCAGTCATGCTGAGATGGGAATGCTGGGTTCCTGTGGCTTGCCCATGGGGGTTGGGAGTCAGGGTTGACTGGAGCTGGGAAACGCCTACCGAATTATCGGGGTTTCACCTACTCAGACATCCTTAACCCTTTGTTCTCCATGCCCTCACTAGCAGTGCCAACAAGCAGTGCCCAACATGTTAGGATTTGTAGGCAAGTGCCTTAACCACTGAGCCATCTTTCCAGCCCCGTATTGATGATTTTTATTGCCATTGCCCGAATACTAAAAATAAATGACTTTCTGTATGTTGGCACTTAAGTTTTTCTAGTCAGAGGCTTAACTCTCAATGTCTACAGGTGATGTACCCATGTGCTTATTTGCTTCATACGTACTGGTTGCTGCAGTACGTGTTCCTCTCGTTATTTCCAACTGAAATGTGGCGCTGAAATGAAAGCAGCTCATGTGGGAATAGTTTATTAGTTTAAATCCTGTTCATTCAGAATGTCTTAGTGCTTGGGCCATAAGCCATGGTAAAGTTTACCATGCAAATGAAAATATGTGCCCGAGAAAATAGAATCGTACAGTGGAGATGGTCTAACAGGCTAACAGAATGCATTTTTAGGGTTCATTAAAGGCACTTATTTTCATGCAAAGAGTTGATTAATGATTCTAAATCTCTTTCCTATTCAACAATGCTTTTGAGATCCCGACTTTGTTATGTTTACCCTAACAACAATATAGTGTCAATAAAATAATTCTTTGCTTGAACTCCTCATAATTCCTGAAGATATTCAAGCTAATCTCACTTATAAACTTTCATTAATGTTGTAAGATTTGACCCTTTGGGACCTCTTGCTGTCCAGTTATAAACTTCATAATTTTAAGTCAGACATATTAAAATGTCTGTCTAGAGTAGAAGGTTAATGTATAAAGGAGTGTTTGGTAGTAGTAGACACTAAGAGACTCTTACAGTGCTACCTGGGGTGGAATTCACTTCTGCCATTTCGTAACTCACCTGTGGCAAGTCATGGGGTCTTTGACTGCCTCAGGTTCCTCTTTAGTTAATAGAGGAATTACTTGAAGTTCTTGCTGGAGGTTATGCATAAACCAAACTTTAAAGCCTCTGACATAGAATAGGTCCTCCATATAGATCAGCTTGACCATGGACCATGAGGACAACCACGTTTTATGTTAACATGAACAACTTTCTCTAAT
Organism: Zapus hudsonius; assembly: GCA_004024765.1. NCBI lineage: Eukaryota > Metazoa > Chordata > Mammalia > Rodentia > Dipodidae > Zapus > Zapus hudsonius. The sequence continues at coordinate 14,788 of PVHP010021337.1, forward strand.
TGCAGGTTACATCCAGGCATGTAGAGGACTTATGATCGCTGCTGTCAGCCTGGGCTTTTTTGGTTCCATATTTGCACTCTTTGGAATGAAGTGTACCAAAGTTGGAGGCTCTGAAAAAGCCAAAGCGAAAATTGCTTGCTTGGCTGGGATTGTATTCATACTATCAGGTAAATAGTACCTTTCTTCAAACCAGGTGCTTTGTGCTGTTCGTGAAACCACACTGACCCTGGTGCTTTCTCTCTCACACTTCAGGACTCTGCTCCATGACGGGCTGCTCCCTGTATGCAAACAAAATCACAACAGAATTCTTTGATCCTCTCTTCATGGAGCAAAAGTAAGTGTTGCTTTTTAGTCTATGTATTTCTAGCTGACAGAAAACTATGTTAAACCCCTAGAATAAAAAGACACAGATTTCCTGGATGGCTTTGGAAGCCTGTGTATGTGGTGTATGCATGTGTGTGTGTCTGTGCGGTGCCCCATGGGCTCATCTGAGGTGGCTGTGAGGAATGTCACCTACCCCACTTGGTCCTTCTTCTACCCATTCTTATGGGACGGGAGTCTCCACTGACCCTAGAGCTTACCAGGCTTTGTTCATTCTTCCCTTTTGCAAGCTCCAGGGTCTCTGCTCCCCTAGGGGGCTGGGGTTACAGGGGTTATAGGCTTGCATGGCCAAGTCCAGCTGATTATGTGAGCCTTAGGGCTTGAACAGGAAATGCTGTTAACCACTGAGCCATCTCTCCAGTCCTTTTGAATAGAAAACATAGTGGTAAACAGTATTCGATGACATCAGATATATGGGACAGCTGGAGGAAGATGCATTTAATGGCTTCATTAACTTTACATCGGATCTTTAAACAGCTCAAGGCAAAGGACTGAGAACAATAAATGTCATCCACTGTACATCATAAAATTGGAGAAAAGTTCAGGAAAAGTGGAACAGAGGTGTGAGATGGGAGGATGGGAGGAAAGAGAGAGTCTGTGTGTATGTGTGTGTGTGTGTGCCTCTGTGTGTGTGTGTGTGTGTGTGTGTGTGTGTGTGTTTGAACTTGTGCATGCACTGGGGTGGTAAGGATAGAAAAGTAAAGACATGTCCCTACGGTCACTCATCCAAAGTGGTGGATGCCAGGTGCTAGTCTCCGGGTCTTGTAAGTCATGCCTTAACCGTGCACAGGATGCTGGGTTTGGGGAAGGTGCTGTAGGAGCAGGCAGGGCTCTGGGATTAACACAGCACTGTGCTATTCTAAACCACAGCCCGTTGCTCTTTATAGCACCCCAGGCTTACTTCTTTGGGTTGGAAAACACTAGGGACCCCAAGTCCTGGGGTTTTCCCCAGGAAATGAATGGCCGAATGTCAGGTCTTTTGTCTTCCATGGTAATACGTTTCATGCCTCTACAGAGAGTTGTGTGTGTGTGTGTGTGTGTGTGTGTGTGTGTGTGTGTGTGTGTGTGTGTTGTTTTGTTGTTATCAGTCACACTGGTAATTCTCTTTCAGACTTGAGATCACATGTTTAAGAGGTCAATCCTAGAAACAGCTGGTCAAGCAGACATTACCTTTTTTTGTTTGTTTGTTTTTAATATTTATTATCCATAATGAGTTACATTATTTAGTGGGCAAACCATGCGTTGTTATCCCGAATTCCCCACTTCCCCCCCTCCCCATCCCTGATCAGTTGTATATCCTCCTTCGTGGGCTGTCAGACATTACTTTTTTAAAAGAATCTTGGATTTAGAAATCTTCAGGAAATTGATTTTCTAGTCCTCGCTTTAGTACAGTTGGTACATAAACAGGTTCTCACTTAATCTGACAGAATGAAAATAACGGCTCACCCATGTCAGTCCTACCAAATGCCAAGTGTACCGCTGAAAGCATCATGTTATTCTATCACGTTGTTCCTTCCCACAACACTCATGATATAGATTCTCTTGGACTTTCAATGTGTTTGAAAAGGTGAAGTGATATGTTTAGGAACTTGAACTAAGCTCGTTAGCTGATTGGAGCATGACTCAAAGCAGGCGGTTGAACTCTGTAGAGCATTTATCCTAGAAGAGGCAATTTATTATAGTATATATTATTCTTTTTGTTTTTTTGAGGTAGGGTCTCACTCTAGTACAGGCTGACTTTGAATTTACTATGTAGTCTCAGGGTGGTCTGGAACTCACAGCAATCCTCCTGCCTCTGCCTCCCAAGTGCTGGAATTAAAGGTGTGAGCCACCACACCAGTCTCCTTCATAACTTTTAAGACTGGATGCTGCACTTTTTTAGATTTGTATTTATTTATTTATTTGCAAGCCAAGAGTGGTAGAAGAGAGACAGAGAATAGGTGTGCCAGGGCCTCCAGCCGTTGCAAATAAATTTCAGACGCATGCATCACTTTGTGTATCTGGCTTTACGTGGATGCTGGGGAATTGAACTCAGGTCTTTAGGCTTTGTAGGCAAGTGCCTTAACCACTGAGCAATCTCTCCAGCCCAATGCTACACTTTTGAATAGAGTTTTTGTTGTATGTTTTAAAATAATTTTCATTCAGACATTTTATTCCTTAGGAAGTAAAATCCATTATCTTAGACTATAGTGTAACTTTCATTTCTCTGTCTTAAATAGAAAAGCAATCCTGATTTATATATTTTCTCCTTACTTTGTTGTGATTGTTTTGAGACAAGACCTTTCTATGTCGCCCTAACTGGCTTCAAACTCTATTTAGTCCATAATCCTCCTGTCTCAACCTCTAGAATGCTAGGATTACAGGCATAATCCACCATGCTTAACTTTTCTTCACTACTCAATTGTGTGTGTGTGCGTGTGGTGTGCGTGCACATCCATGCACGTACAAGAGTACAAGGTCTCCTACTATTGCAAAGGAACACCAGACCAAGCCCCATTGTCTTGTGTCTTGCTTGGTGTGGGTTTTGGGTCAGCAGGCTTTGCAAACAAGAGCATTTGTTAGGCCATCTCCCTACTCTCATTTCTCACTATTTTTATAATGAGATTTATTACGGATGACACTAAGCACAGAGATGGAACATAAGACTTAATTTCTGAAGACCAGAGGTATCTTAATGGCATTTAAATGAGATGTTAAAGGTTCCATTTTCATTTCAGGATTTCTTTTTATCATGAATAGTTCACATATATTTCACAAATACTTCTCGTGGGTTATTTTATCAAACACATTGGTAACTTTTCTGAATTATCTTTTTTTGTATTACCATCATTATTTTCCTAATAGTTATTCAGGATGATTTCATCTGCATTAATCAAAACCATTTGAATCTGAGCATGGTAGCTCATGCCTAGGATTACAACATTCTGGAAGGTGAGGCAGGAGGATTTCCATGAGTTTGAAACCAACCTGAACTACATTTTAGGCTAGCCTGGGCTACACAGTGAGAGCCTATCTTAAGCCCTCTCCCCTGACCCCTGCTAAAAATTCTTCGGAATCCTTTCTGTTGCAGTCAGCTTTCTAGTTGCTGCACAGAAAGAACCCCAAAAAAAAAGCAGCTTGTGGAGGAATGGGTTTATTTGGTTTACAGACTCAAGAGGAGACTCCATCCTGGCAGGGAAAACGATGGCATGAGCAGAGGGGTGGACATCACCTCTGCCACAGCACCGCAAACAGCGGCAGGAAGGTGTGCCAAACACTGGCAAGGGGAAGCTGGCTTATAACCCCATAAACCCGCCCCCAACAACACAGCTTCATCGAGGATGTAAAATACAAACTGCCATCAGCTGAGGATAGATCATTGAGAACACATTCATTTGTTTGTGGGGGACACCTGGATCAAACCACGACACCTTCTCCAAAGGTGAAGGCAGTAAAGTTCAAGTGTGTGTGCGTGAATGCTTTCTGAGCTTTTAGTATGCTCAGTCAGGCACCTCAGCTCAGTCCCACAGGACCAACATGGTCTCTGACAGAGATTGATAATATGTAGCTCTGTACCCATGTGCTAGGGCAGGTTTTATTCTTCTATTTCAAACACTCCCTCTGTTAGCATCTCGACACTTCTTTTTCTGTCTCTACCCACTTGCTCTGTGTGTGTTCTCATCTATAAAATAGAGAAGATTACATAATTCCCTTCACAGAGCTGCTGTGAACGTCTCAGAAATCCTAACAGTGAGTTCCTGTGCTGGGATCACACGTGTGAGCTACCATAGCCGCTTTGGCCACATACAGGATGCCTTTATTCGCTCTTTTCTGCAATGACTTAAAAATACAAGAGTGCTGAGTATGGAGGTACAGAACTTTAGTCCCAGCACTTGGGAGGCTGAGGTAGGAGGATCACCGTAGCCTGGGACTACAGAGTGAGTTCTAAATCAGCCTGGGTTAGAGTGAGACTCCGCATTGAGAGAGACTTTTTAAAAGCACAATAGCTGGAGATTATGAAGATGACATTATTCCTAGTCAGGCACTGAGGAGGGCATCTGTCAGCCCAGCTACTCCAGGCTGAGCCAGGAGGATCACTTGAGACCAGGAGTTTGAGGCCAGTTTGGACATCTCAAAACAAAAAAAAAAAATCAGCAGTTTACAAATTATTAATAGTTACAAATAGTTCATTCACATCAGGATCTTTTATAAAATATATACTTTGTGAAGCCCTGCACCGTGTGCATTAACTCCTTGAAATTGGTCTCTTCTCTCCCCCATCTGTTATTCCCAGGAGTGTTTTACACAAAGAAAGACCTTCATGATCTAAATGAATTCTAGTTGGAGCCAGAAACTAAATATACCAAAGATTCTAATTACAATAGAAAAGAGGCAAATGGTTTGGTGTGGTGGTACATACCTTTAATCCCAGTACTTGGGAGACTGGAGGTAGAAGGATCACCGTAAATTCAAGGCCAGCCTGGGCTACAGAATGAGTTCCAGGTAGGCCTTGGCTAGAGTGAGACCCTGCTTTGAAAAACCAAAAAAAAAAAAAAAAAAAGATATAATAAAATTTTAAAAAGAAAACATATCTATAGCAAGACAAAGCTCATCTAAGCAAAATGTGCTTTTATAAAATTAACAAAGTGATTACTGTGATTTTTATCTGTTTGAAGAGAAATTTGGAAGATTAATAAGCTACTAATGGCCCCTAAACACAGAATGAACTGGTTTCATTGGTCTTGAAAAGTCATCTTTAAACAAGATTTTGATTTGTTTTACTCTAGGGGCGAACACTTGCTGTGCTGGCATTTGTTAGATTTTTATTATTACTATTATTTGTGAGAGGGGTAGTGAGTATGGGCACCCCAGGACCTTTCTGCTGCTGCAAATTGAACTCCAGACACAAGTGCCACTTTGTGCTTCTGGCTTTGCATGGGCACTAAGGAATTAAACCCTGGCTAGCAGGCTTTGCAAGCAAGCACCTTTAGTGGCTGAGCTGCCTCCCTTGTCCCATTTGCTAGAATTTAATAATTGGTGCCTGATTCTAAGTTCGTCTGTGCACAGAGATAGAGTGGAATGTGGGTAGGAGTCATGGCTCATGGCTGTGCCAATCACAGGTGAGCAGGGCTTTGGAGAATGAAGCAGTAGGAAGATTCTGGCTGCATCTTTCATGTCTTACTGACCAGCGTGAGAATTAGTAAGTCCCTTGAGGTCAGAAAGCATCTCTTTCAGCTCTGACATTGAACTGACATTGTTACCATACAGCTGGTCCTTTCCGGGTTGTGGAAAGCTTTCTGTTGTCTGGGCAGTTGGAGGAGGCAAATACCTTCTCCCCCTCCAACCCCAGAAGGTGTGACTGCACTGTGCACCCATGGATCTGACTCCTTGAGCAGGGTGCTGAGAAATAGCTGGGGTCTGAATTGCACTCCCAAACCCAGACCCTAAAATGTGCTGGAAACCAGATGAAGCAGGAGAGCGTGGGTCTCTTGCTGGTTTGCTGAGGTTGTTGATTTTCCTAACACTTCTGTAATGTAGCAGATCTCTGCCGCTCTCCACAGCATCCCTGTATTATATACACCTCCATCGTCTAGCTTATGAAAAACAACCATTCCTCCTGTCTATGGAACTCAGTAGGAGCTCTGTTCATGAGAAAAATTCAGAGCAGCTTCTGGGTTCGAGTTGAAGTTAAGGCTGCAGTAGAAACACTGCTTCTTATTCTAAAATCCTTCTGTTCTTGTCACATAGCTGAAAAATTTCTTTAAGTTACATTTGACCGAACTGTGATATTTAAATAGCATCATTTGTGCTTCTTTGACCTTCTGATTAACAATTTTCAAGCCTGTATATAATATATTTTGATCACAATCCCCACCTGCTGACTTCTGGGTGTGTTTTGATAACCATTTTTGGGATTTGGGGTTTGACAATTCCAGCAAGGGCTTTTACAGAGCTCTGCAAACTATTTGTCCATTCTTCCCTTTAGGCTATTTCAAACCAACTTCCTCCTTTTTTTATTAAAACAAAACCTATCAAATAAATAAAAAATCTCCCCTCCTACAAGCTTATGGTAATAGGTACCTCCTAGCGTGATTCACATCCCAGGCTGACCACATTATCCATCTCATGGCTTTGTTGTCCAAACCACTGACTTCCTGAATGTCTCGCTTTGTTTTCTTAAATAAACTGTTCCAAGTCACAGATGATTGGCAGAGAGAAACTGCTTCTCAAATCAAGCAAAGTTATAGAGCACTTAGCCAATTACCTGTGGAAGGAAACAGGACACTCTGATCTGAGCCCGGTTCCTCACTATATGAGATTTATCATTACAGCCTTGGCTCAGTTGAGTCTCAGCCTCTAGGCTTGTCTGGATTCAGTCATTTCAAAACCATGGGCATTCTTCGTTCCTGGCATATTTGATTTCTAGCTTAGGACTTAATCGAATCTTTTCACTACTATGGCTATTTAGTAGTTAGAAATAAATATCTGCCAGGCTGGGGCCTACATCAGTGATAGGCCCAGTGCTTAGCATGAAGAAGATCCAGGTTCAATTCTGGGAGGAAGGGAAAGAGGGAGGGAAGGAGGGAGGGAGGGAAAGAAACAGGAAGGGGTAAGGGAGTGGAGAGAGGGGGAAAGGAAGAAGGGAGAGAGAGACCTACCTTCAGGTAAATTCTTGCATTCTAGTTGTCTGACAAATTAACCAAACCACAGAGAATAGGAGAAGTAGCTTTCTAGATAGCACAGATTTTCCTGGGTGAAGACGAAAGCAGGAAAACCTTCCCAGGTAGTTACTATTTTCAAGATGACTCTCATCACGAGGTTATTGGTTGAGCTGATGACTACAAAGAGCTCATAGGTTCTTAGATAGGAGATCCATGGAAATATTGAGAATAAAGAAAACCCAATGGTTAAATCTTAAGAAACAGTGATTCTGTGATCTCACTTTGCTCAGTAGTAAGTAGCACAGAACACCTCTGGTTACTTGAGTTCCCCAATAACTGTGTTAGGCTAGCAAGCCTTAAAAATCCACACGAACACCAAATGTTGGGCCATTCTGTTTGTTTTCACTGACTGGTGCATGGAATAATTATTCTTTTCAGTTTATCCTAGTCTTTGGCAATTTAACTCATATCTCTTTATATCTTGGTTCACTTCTAATCGTTCTTGATAACTTGCCTCCAGGAAGAGGAAGGCCCTGGGTTTTCCTGGGTTTCTGGGTTCCCACCATCACCCTACTGGTAGTTAACACCCACAGGTTTTACTAATTTGTTTCCTAGACTAGATCAGCACATCTTGAATCCGAGTCCACAAGCTGCTAGTTGGAGATTTCTCATAGCTAGTCCGTGCTGCGTGGCACTTCCAGCAAGGATGGTTAGTTGCAGTGATGGGGCAGACTGTCTGCTTCTCTCCTAGAATGGAAAGACAGGAGCTATGGTTAAGGGAATGGGAAGAGAAGGCAGCGTAGCACTTTAAGAATAAAAACCCTGATTCCATGCTGGCTGGAAGTAAACCCACTCTGCCACTTAAGGGCTGTGTGACCTTGAAGGAGTTGCTTATTTCTCTGTTGTGTGCTGCGTCTGTAAAATGAGGATGTGATTATAAGGATTAAATGGTGTATTTCAGCTATTTAAAGCCATACCCAATTGTATAAACACTACAAACAAATGAGATCTCTTATTCTGAAGGGTACTTATCTTGACCTAGAGTATACTTATAGCAAAACATGGTATAGCCTATAAAGGTGAGCAATGGAGAAATGCATGCTGGGATAGTAGAGAAAGTCTCACTGTTTCATGATATGTGGGTCTCAAGTAGAAGGAAAGTGTGAAGCCATGAAGAGTCTTGGTAATGTTATCTTTTCATTTCTGGTCATCTGTATCATGACATTCAGTTAGAAATATGTAGCAATGGGAAAGCGGTGAGTAGATACTCTAGAGAACGCATCAAAAATGAGGTTGATGAGTTGGATTCTGCTTTGATTCTCAAGTGTCTTCAGGCAGGCGACTGCAGGTTCTGAAGGAATGCAGGGTAACTTTCATTGGTTCAGGCATTTTTGCAGCAACAAAATGGTGGACATATCCACATCAGCAGCAAGGCTTGTGAAGGATTTTGAGCCCAGGCTTAGCACTGTGGCTGCAGGTCTCAGGATAGCATTAGCTGTTTTAGGAAATAACTGTCTGCACCAATATTTACTCAACTTCCGATATTTACTCAGCTTGAAACATGCCCTTGCCTTTTCTGTATTAGTCTCATGCAAGATCAAGGCCAGGTACCCCCTCCCGCCCCCAATTATCCACTCTGGTAGAGGAGATCCATAGCATTGATGTGGCTAAACAGTGGGTTTCTTTTTAAGTGAATGATGCAACTCTCTGGACTTGAAGTGCCTCTTTTGAATTAGAATTTTATTTTGGCTAGCATTACATTTGCTCATGTATGAAAGGTTTCTGAATTTCCACAAGTAACCGGCCAGGCTTAGAACTCCTGTGAAGACATCCTGGATCACAGGATGAGCCAGGCAGGTGGCCCCGAGAGAGGTCAGGAGCCAGAGCTTGGCCCTGGTTGCTCTGGGAGGGTAGTGGATTCGTCTGGATAGCAGAGATGGTGCCATGTTAAGAGGACTAAAGAAAATAACACAGAGAGATACTGGTGAGAGGCTACCAAATTGCAGCAAGACAGAAAGAATGAAAATATTACAAAATGAACAGTTTTCCATCGATTTGTACATTTACTTCAGCATTCTTGATGGCCTGACTATGTTTCGTGAATTTATCCTTGATTACTACGCCACCGTTAACTGCTTCCCTAATTCATTAATGAGTTAAATAGAATCTTGCAATGTTTATTTTTTTAAAGAAAGAGAAAGGAAGGAGGAAAGGAAGGAAGGAAGGAAGGCAGAGAGAGAAAAAGAAGAAAGAAAGAAGGAAAGGGAAGGAAGAAGGGAGGGAGGGAGGAAGGTAGGGAGAGAGGAAGGAAGGAAGGAAAGAAGGAAGGAAGGAAGGAAGGAAGGAAGGAAGGAAGGAAGGAAGGAAGGAAGGTAGGGAAAAGCACCTTATTCTCTGCCCATTAAATAATGTAACTCATTATGGACAATTAAAAAATAAATTAATTAATAAAAAAAGCACCCACATAGCGGCACGTGGTAGGAAATCAATACATTATTCATGTTATTAACAGTTTATAGAGTTCTTAACTAGCCTAATGGAAAAAAATCACAAAACACTAAAATGATAATGCCTGCAAAGCTGTTACAGTCCATATAACTTTAGAATACTTTAAAAAAACAGTTTTTATTTTGGTATCTTCAATTCGAGAATTCCTTGTGAAGATCCCATAACACATATAATTTACATTTTCCCATTCTACTTTTGCTACCGTTTGGAAGGCACCCACCCTTATACTGTTTCTGAGTCCTGAGAGGTGCGCTTGGAGGAAAGTGCTGCAGCTGCCAGGCAGGAGGAGGAAACTGTCCTCAGACATCAGAGGACTGATGATCACAGACGGATGGTGGATAGGCCAGCTGTAAACAGCCCCTTGGAGTAACTGAGACCCTCCAGGATATACAGTCTTTTGGGGGGAGGAGGGGGAAATGCATGTTTGTAAATAATCCCTACAGAACACTTATTTATAGCTTGTAGTTATATGGACCTGAGATGATGTAAGCCTATTCATTGGCTTATTTGGGGAGGTGGTTTACATTAGACAGTGATGTCTAACATGCTGGCTTACCAGTGGAGTTCAGTTCCTAAAGGATAAATGTGAATAACATGTAAGTTTACTTTCTAGATTTTAAACACTTTTTCCAAAGCATATTCAGTTGCCTTAAGGTAACTGGCATATTATTTTGTGTTGTAGTCAACCTTTCTCTCATTGCTGCACAGAAAGAACCCAACCAAAGCGGCTTGTGGAGGAATGGGTTTATTAGGCATATGGACTCAAGAGGAGACTCCATCCTGGCAGGGAAAATGATGGCATGAGCAGAGGGGTGGACATCACCTCTGCCACAGCACTGCAAACAGCGGCAGGATGGTGTGCCAAACACTGGCAAGGGGAAGCTGGCTTATAACCCCCATAAGCCCGCCCCCAACAACACAGCTCCATTGAGGTTCTAATACCCAAACTGCCATCAGCTGGGGGTTGATCATTTAGAACACATTTTTTTTTTTTTGTTGGGGACACCTGGATCAAACCATGACATTTTGGCTATGACCATTCTTGATTAAAATGGGATAGAGGACAATGTGAAATTTGACCTGGCTCTCAGCTCTGTGATCTTTGTTAAAGTCACCTCAGTTTTCTGGGGACCCTAAAAGGATGAGGTACTTTCTCATTGAGTATACTGCTTTTTGTTTTATTTTTGGAGGGTCTACTCAGCATGCCCTGATTTTAATTACCACCCACACCTCTTCTTGTGTTGGGTGAAAAGACAGCCCCAGGCATTTAGAAAAAATTTCACAGCCTACAACTCTAAAGTCACTGAAAACTTAATGAGCCAGGCAGGGAGAACACTTCTTTCTGAAATGAGAATGAAAAGTATGCTTCATCGACTGGGTCTTTAACAGTATGAATAAAAATTATTTTTTAAGTCAGTTACTGGTTTTTTTTTGTTTTTTCTTTTTCTAAAAAATATTTTATTTATTCATTTTCTAGCAGAGAGGTACAGAGCGAGAGCAAGAGCGAGCGAGAGAGCGAGAGAGCGAGAGCGAGAGCGAGAGCGAGAGCGAGAGCGAGAGCGAGAGAGAGAGAGAGAGAGAGAGAGAGAGAGAGAGAGAACCAGGCCACCACCTTGTGGGTCTGGCTTATGTGCATACTGGGGAATTGAACCCTGGGGCCTTAGGCACTGGAGGCAAGTGCCTTAAATGCTGAGCCATCTCTCCAGCCCATAAAAAATATTTTTACTTAGAAAGAGAAAAAATGTTATAAGCTTAGGGTTTGGAATCAAAGTTCAGGTTTTAAATCCTTTCCACCATTTACTTAGCTGAGACAAGGGGTAAGTAATTTAACCTCCCCCAAAGTTCAATTTTTCCATTTGCAAAATGAGGGTATCTAAACTTACCTTCCAGGATTGTAATGAAGATTACAGTAATGAACCAAAAAAAAAAAAAAAAAACTTAGATCTTAGCACACAATTCTCATGTTGAGCCGACAATAATGCAGCTGTTGTTAGCATGGACATTGCATGACGCACATCCTGTACTTTGGGGGGGAACCATGTTTGTCTGCATAAGCCTGCTCTTCTGATCCTACTGCTGGGATTCATCCCACTTTACTGTAATCATTCACTTAAATCTAACTAATCCCACTTAGACTATAAGATCTGTGAGAACAGGGCTGCCCCTCTCTCTCATCCACCTGAACACATGACTTGACACGCTACTCCTGTGGAATGTGATGACCAGAGGAAGTGACATGACCTCCCATGGATGGAAAAGCAGCATGAAATGGGGATTTGAGTGCAAGGAAAACGAAACCAGGAGGGGGAGATAGAAGTGTTCCTCAATGGCTTCCCTGAGATGGTCATGCAGGTTATAAGGAGAAACTGTGAGTCGAAGGATTGAACATGTCAAGGTCATGCTCGGTCACAAGCTGCAGACTACAGCTCCAGACACAGGCAGGGAGAGAACGGCAGCTTCAGGCAACACTGAAAAGCAGGCTTTAATGCTTCAGAGCTTTCTAGTTTGTCTTGGGGGGAATTTTAAAAAATTTATTTATTTATTTATTTATTTGAGAGAGAGAGAGACAGAGAAAGAAAGACACACAGAGAGAAACAAATACACATAGGCGTGTCAGGACTTCTTACCACTACAAATGTACCCAGGTTCAGGTACCACTTTGTGCATCTAGCTTTGTGTAGGTACTGGGGAGTTCAACACTGGCCAGCAGGCTTTGCAAGTAAGTTCCTTTAACTGCTGAACCATCTCCCCATCTTGGAATTTGTTTTTTTTTTTTCTTGGATCCAACATTTTATTGTAATGGGAGAAAGGGAAAACAGGGGAAGGGAGAGAGGAAGAGAGGAAAGATACACACCAGGGAGAGAGAGAGGATGGATTGAGGAAAATGAGAGGAGAAAAGTAGTAGGTGGTCCATGCACATGGGAAATATTCAGTGGTTAATCTGTGTTTTAATTTCTCTGATAAAAGTAAATTCCTTTCCCATTCATTCCTGGCTTACTAAAGTCAGGTTCACTGAGACAAAGGTCTTAAAGCTATAGGGAGCACCTTCTGATCACTCTTAAAACAACATTTTCATCTGTAAACCAAGGTCTTTCTTCACCCTGCCTGTCATGGGTCTATCCCATGTTGAGCCACATTTATTCTTTCAGAATTGTTAGGTAGTGAGAGAGAGTCACGGATCCCTAGTCCCCTGCGGTTGAGCCTGTCTCACCGGCCAGCAGGAGACAGGCCGCAGGAGGAAAGGTGAATGCGCAGCCAGAGCCCCACATACACTTGCAGCTGGGAGAAGTGTCCAAGCAGATCTCAAAACTTTATTCCAGTATCCAACCTTATATACAACCCAAGGATGCATTGTATTGCCTTAACTCTTTCACAAGGGGGCTCAGGAAACAGGAACACAGCCAGGGGAACTCAGCCAGGAAAGCTTATTAGCACTTCTATCACCTTTGCCTCAGGGGACACAGGTGTGCTAGGATTAAAGGTGTGTGCCCCCATGCCCGGCTTCAAACTTAGTTCAAGGTTACTAAAACTTAGTTCAAGGTTACTCAGCTAGGCTGGGGCACAACATGTCACCCTTTTTTTCGTTGTATGCAGGAGAGTTTGGCCACACATCCTGGGACTACCTCATATTTGTCATAATTATGGGGGAGTTTAGCTCCAAACAGAACCCCTCAGGCCCCAGGACAAGGAGCGAGCCTCCAAAGTGGGCCCCTCATATCCTGAGAGAAAATTACTGTTGGGGGAAGACAATATTTGGACCCTCAAAGCCATGAGCTGTATCTCACTGACTTAAAAGCAATTAGCCTAGCCATGGAGACTGTATGAACCAAGATTGAGGAGGCTTTATCCTGCTCTCTGAGCCCCTATTGTTGGTTTAAGTTCTGTTTGAACTTTTTAAGGGAATCTACACTAACTCCTGTATGATTAAGAAAAGTATAATACAAAAGCACAATATTTCTTTAGTCCCCCCTTCACTAAGAAATAACATAAAACATAGTATAATACTTTTCCACCCCCAAGAAATAACATAACACATTTAGTCCTTGTCTATTTTGGAGGACCACTCCAGACAAAGAGTTTTAACAGCCACTTGAAGGGAGTTTTGATTAGACTGTTATAGATGTGAAGTTCATCTCTGCTCCAGCAATAACAAGTCTTGGGGCAAAGGCCAGGGTAGCTGCTTCTTGTCCTTCTCAGCAGAGTGGGGGAGATGGCCTGCAGGGGCAGGGTGTCATTTAGCTGCAGCAGCGGCTTCTGTGGGGGCAGGGTGTCGTTCCTGCTGCATAGATTTTGGAGTGGCTGCTCTAGTCCTGTCGGTTGTAAAGATGACTGCACTCTGGACGTTTAGAAGACATGGGAGGCAGCTTGCATCCTCAAGGGTCCCCACATTCCTGTAAGGAAGCACAAGGGTCTTGCTTTGCGGGTATCATCCGCAAGCGGTTACTCATGTGGGGCAGGTCTCCCCAATGGGAAAGACATAGCCAAATCCTCTCCCAGGTCCTTGGCAACCTGGTATGGGGTCTCACTCCTAAACTTATATAATTTCCCCCTCTCTTGAGGACACCCCAATTGCTGTTGGGAAATGGGGATGAAGAAATCTCTCTCTTGTCTTTTTCTTGCTGAATAGGACACGAAGTTAAGGCAACTGGGGGTATGGGAGGGGTCCCTAGCTAAGGCTCATGAGAGAGGCCCAATAACCATATCATACATTGCCAAGATTTTGTCCTGTCTCACACTGTGAGGCAGGAGGTGGGGTGACACCCCCAGACGTGGGGAGTGTTCCATATAGGGTGTCCAGTGGAGAGTGGTTCACCGTCAGGTTGCTGTCCACCGTGGAAACTCAGATCCATCCCCAGAATTGTTTATTGAATGGCATCGTAGCCTCTGATATGGTCTAAGATGGTTCTTGTATGGCTTGCAAAGCATAAGACATATATTAATAGAGTTATTAAGAAGAGATATGTACAGCATTTTATCTTAATAACAGCACAAGTGTTACATTATCTTATGATTGTTACTATAGACAAAACATAGTTTTGGAAGCTATTGTTAGCAATAAGTCCAAATATAGAGATCTAACCTGGAAGTCACCAGATCCAGAGCAGTCTAGAAAGACAGTATCTATGTTTAAAAACATACAAATTATTTAGGAAGGTTTGGAAACTCAAAGTGTAGAGGCTGAAATAGTTTTCCTCAGATGTCTGAACTTGTACCCTAGAGTAGGGAATATGTCTTGAAGAGTTAGTTTAAGTACACAAAATAAGACAATT
>PVHP010021338.1:0-30213 GCA_004024765.1 Zapus hudsonius
GCAAAAGTCACTTAATCATTGGGACCTGATCAGGCTCCAAAGCTTCTATACAGACAAAAACACCGTTCTCAGAGTCAATAGACCCCCTTCAAACTGGGAGATGATTTTCGCCAGCTACAATTCAGACAGAGGCCGAATTTCCAGAACCTACAGAGAACTCAAAAAAATTAATAAGAAAAACTCAAAGTGCCCCCTCACAAAATGGGGCACTGATCTCAACAGAGAATTCACAGAGGAAGAAACTCGTATGGCCTTTACGCACCTGAGAAAGTGCTCAGCATCCTTAAGCATCAGGGAAATGCAAATAAAAACCACAATGAGATTCCACCTTATTCCAGTCAGAATGGCAATCATAAAAAAAAAACAACAATAATAATTGCTGATGAGAAAAAGGGAACCCTCATCACTGCTGGTGGGATTTCAAGCTTGTTCAACCACTTTGGAAAGCGCTGTGGAGACTCCTCAACAGAATGGATACAGAGCTACCAATAGACCCAACTATCCCTCTACTAGGAATCTACCCGCATGATGTCACATATCAGGATAGAGACATTTGTGCAATGATGTTTATAGCAGCTCAATTCATAATAGCCAAGAATTGGAATCAACCAAAATGCCCCTCCATGGAGGAATGGATAGCAAAACTCTGATATATTTACACCATGGAATTCTATTCAGCTGAAAGGAAACATGACGTATCGAAATTTAGGGAAAAATGGTTTGACTTCGAGCAGATCTTACTAAGTGAAGACTCAAAAGAACAGAGAATGGAACGCAGCATATTCTCCCTCACATGCGGTCCTTAACCAAGATAACCATAAACTCTATGCAGACTAGTAAAAAGAAGTGAGAGGTTAAGGGATGGGGGGAGGGGAATGGCTTAAGCATGAGGCTAAACCAAAATGGGTTCAAAATCATAACATCCTCAGGAGCATACTGGAACCTATTGAGCAAGTAGTGGGTGTTGTCTGGCAAGAGGGGCCATGAGAAGTAGGGGAGAGAGTCTAAGCCTGTGGTGACAATGAATCGGGATTCAAAGGAGAATCTTCCACTAACCTTGGGCCTAAAGAGAGGATATACCCATCAGGATCTCTCCAAACTAACAAGGCTCATCCCATTTAACCTATGTGATCTCCCTCTCTGTTGGGGAATCTGTTTTTATTTTTCAGGAGGCAGGGAGAACTGAGGACAGCCTAATTCTACCAAGAACACTAGCAATTGTAGCTGACTTACTGGCAGGAGATGAACCACCCCTCACACATAACATGGGGCCCAGGTGAAACCACAGAGAAATTGGCGAGATGAGCAAGAGTCTTGAGTGTTGCTTCCATCGGAGCCTGATAATCAGCACCAGGGTGTTGGAGACAGACACTGAGGATGCTCAAAATGAACTGAAGCAGAAATCCAGAAGCTGCTAAGAGCTCAATGCTAGAGTAGACTTAGGACACACTCACCACAGCTCAGGAAATTTTAGAAAAGCACTTTTCATTGGTTTTAGGGAATTGAGGTTTCCTGACTCTGGAAACGAGATCGCAAATGTAGAACTTTGCATAGTGAATGATCTGCATGAGTCTATTTTTGTTAAAAGAGAGATTTTTTTTTGAATTTGAATTTATATCTGAACATGGCATGGGAAAGTTTCTGTCTGCTAGACGTAAAAAACAACATGCTTGGGTGGAGAGATGGCTTGGTGGTTAAGGTGTGTGCTAGATTCCCCAGTACCCGCATAAGCCAGATACACAAGGTGGCACAAGCATGTGGAGTTCCTTTGCAATGACTAGAGGCCCTGGCACACCTGCACACTTGCTATCTCTCTCTGTATCTCTGTTTGAAAACAAAATATTTTCTTTAAAAATTGCTTAGATTTAGTTCAAAAATTTTTGCAATCCATCTATATTTCACTGTACTTTTCTCATTTAATAAAATTATTAAAACTAAATTAAGGGTATATATTGATATTTTAATTAGTAGTGATACCTTCATACCTATCATCACTGTGAATGAAAAATATAAAATGCTGCAAAATGTTTGTCCCAGAGACAAAAAATACAACACCCACAGGCTTTATGGCCAAATGGTTTCATGCCTGTTTTCAGAGCAAAATATATTGGGACACAAATTATTTTATTTCCTAATGGAGATTTTCCCTCCATTTTCAAAATCTCAAGAAAAATGAAATACTATTGTTACTATGTTTTTTTTTAATTTAATCTGGACTGTTAGCATCAAATTTACATTCTGGCTAATAAATAAGTCCTATTGATTTTAAAAGAATAGTGTTCTACTATGCATTACTAAAACATCTTTTAATTTGATTTAGTAATTATTTAAAGTTATGCTACTATTGTAAATGTAATATTTAGTAATAAATACAATTTTAAGCTATAATTTTATTTCATAAAACAAACACCTATTCATCCCATACAGGGCTCCAATAATATACCACAGAAATGTTTCCTTCCACATCAACCATGGTGAAGCATTGAGTTTAGTTAGGGTTACTTACAGGAACATGGGTGAGGAATTATTTACAAGAACATCAGAAATTTAGGAATGACCCAGGAGAGGGTCTTTCTCCCCTATTGCTGATTGCTTAGATATCCTTGAGAAAGGGCAGGGCCCCATGAGCCCCTCTCCAAGAAACTATCCATTTCCTATCTGCATATGGGATGAGGGGTGTTTTGTGAGTACTCCCCATCTCTAAATAGAATATTCCTGGGCCCTAACTTTTATACATATTGAATTCCTTTGGTAATTACTATTGCTTAAATGTCAAGAGGGCGATAGTCATATCATGTCCAAATGACAACAACCAATGACAGCAATAATTTGGCAAAGCCTCTAAACTTGGGTAGAAGTGGCAGAAAGTACAGAATGAAAGGAGGTATTTAGGAACCCTCATATTTTATTGTCAGGCAGCCAGCCGATAAACTACTTAGCTGCAAATATTGTACATTTCTGTAAATAAGAGGAATGTCTCAGAGGGAAGAAATCATAGACTGTAACTCATTGCTGAATGCAAATGGGAATTACCCCTAGGTCTAATTAAGGAATTTGCACTATTGGACAAACAGTGTGTTTGGAATGCTTTCGATATGTAGCTACCACCCCCACACTCACACACCCCCACACCCCCCTTTATATATAGATATAGATGATATAGATATAGATATAGGTGAATTTTCTCACTTTTAACTGAAAACATTTAGGCTGTTAATCCTTTAATCCTACATGTTTTTTACACTTGTCTGTTGGAACAGTGGAAGAGGGTGGACTACAGCATATGCATAAGATGAGCCCCAAATATCGCCACATTCTTGTATAATATTCTATTCAGTATGGGCAGGCTATATAAATTGCTTATATCTAACATAATTATCTTCCTTGGGGCTTCATTTGTGTATCTTTTTTTAAAATTAAATCACAAATTCTCACAAGAGTCACCTTTATTAATGAGCCTAGCTCCTGACTTTAAGTTAATTGTTTTCTTAGGGAATTACTATTTATTTTCAAATCTGCTTGAAAGTTTTTAGTTTTTTTTTTATTAATTGTATACTCAGTCCAAAATTTTATTTTCTTATAAAAGCTTTTAATATCATTGGATGTAGTAACAATTATGATTAGCCTCTTTGCTTATTTATGTATTTATTCATACATTTATATTACCTTCTTTCTTTATGTTTTGCAGCTCCTACAGCTTGGACAGTTACATGTAGCCTTTATGGACTCCTATGTGGTAATGAGTTTTGTGCAGAGAGGATGTGGGGTTGCTTCTAGAAGACTCTTGAACACACTATTTGTGGTAGTTTTGAATAAATGTCCCCCAATAGAATTTATTATAATTGTGTTTATTAAATTGTCAATTGTCTCCAGGCTTCTGGCTGGAGGAAGTGTCACTTTGGCCTAGCTTCCTGGGGACTGGCCCTTTCAAATTTGGATGCAAAATACTAGGGATAGATATGCAAAAGAAAAGCCTGAACCCCAGGTCTGGCAGTTCTGCTTTTTTGTAAATTACAGTGTCACAGTGTGCTTGCTTGCTTGAGGTGCTGATGGTGGTTTTTCTCTCTCTGCTTGGATCTGTGAAAGGGGGCCAGCCTTTTTTCCTTAACTTACCCTGGATCTGTTCAATAAATACTTTCCTCCCCAAAAATTGTGCCTGGTTTGGAGATTCATCCTAGTGGCGTGTGTCTGACTATGACACTATTATTCATCATCTAGATTAAAATTTGTTCTTAACTTGAAAATTTAGTGGTGAGAATTGCTCTTGTCTTAGGACTAAAATGCCACTGAAGTCTTGTGTTCACCATGTCTGCTGGGGAAACCCCTCTCTATAGAGCTCTTCTTTATTACTAGGATATTTTCTTAGAAATCTCCTCACCAGAAAGCCAGTTCATTTATAACTAAATTATTTCCTTTAGACAAAGGACACCAATGTTTATTTCATTTTGTTTTTTATGGGTGGAAAAGGAAATAAGTCTTTTTATATAGGCATGGTGCTCAGCATCATTGCTCCTTGAAATCACAAAGGAACTTGGATTTGGTCACATTGTCCAATGGCCTAGATTAGAGGTCAATGCCAGTTTTCACCTTATTCTCTTATCTAGGTTGTGTATCTCTTTAATGTTTTGTCTCTGAATGTTAACAATGGAAATTTACATGAATTCTTTACAATTAGTCTAACTATGAGTTTATATGTTTTTCAGAGTATGGGTTGATCAATAATTAATTATATACTATTAGGAGCAGTCTCTAATCTTCATATCTACTCTAAAGTTCACCATCCCTTGTAACTCAAGTCTTAGGATCATTCAGCTTCTCTTAAGTTTACTATTGGTTTGATATTCTAAAACACTGTCATGGATTGAAAATATCCCCCAAAATTTCCTAAACCTGAATGTCACTGGACTTAAAGTCTGTAAAATATTATCAATAAGGAAGATATTGGGTCTCTATGAAGGTAACTAAGAATGAATTTGGTCACAAACCTGGAGACATATGCTCAGTAAAACTGGCATCTGTTATGGGCTATGGGGAACCATAATCCCTTATGTGATAGTATTGAAGGATAAAGTAATTGACAGACACTTAGATTTTGACTACATAGCCCAATGAATGGCATAATTACTTTTACTAATAAAGGAAGAGTCATCGTCTCCATTTTCCTTCATGTGAGGATGTAACCCAAGTTAGCAGTTTTCAATTCAAAAGAAGTTCCTTGCATAGCCCTATCATCTTGACATCCTATTCATAAATGTCAAAACTCCACAAAGATGAGGAATGAATTTTTTTTTTTGTGTGTGTGTGTGTGAGATTCCCAGTCTATAACACTGTGCTCTGGCTGCCAGAACTATGAAAGAATATTTCTAAGAGCAGAGATTGGTGAGGTCTCTTGTTATCGCTATCTCCACTATGAAGGATGAGGGAGAAGGCATCCTTCCACAAGCCAGGAGAAACACTCAAAAACAAAACAAAACTATAGCATCTGAAACATTCATCCTTGCCTGCCAGCCAAAGAAACAACATCAAAGAGACCCCTCTATAATATTTTTTGGATCAAAGCTTTATCTAGCTACTATAGTTTTACAACCAAAGAGTAGACAATTGGAAAAGAAAAACTAAATGGGCTGGAGATGAGGATCAGTGGTTAAGTTGCTTGCCTTTAAAGCCTAACTGCCTGGGTTCAATTCCCCAGTATCCCCTAAAGCCCAATGCAGAAGGTGGCACATGTATCTGGAGTTTGTTTGCAGTGGCTACAGGTCCTGTCACTTCTACCTATCTTCTGTCTGTATCTCTCTCCCTCTCCCTTCCTCTCTCACTCCTTGAAAATAAACAATTTTTTAAAAATTAAAAATAACCCTACATATATAGAAACCACATTAGGACTTGCAGACTAGGTTGAGGGGAGGGAATTCTGAGGAGTATGCCAGAGACATAGAAGTTATAACAATTCTGCTGAGGCTCAGCTGGAAAAGAACATGCAATTATGAATGAGAGAAAAGGGACTTCTTGTTATAACATAGCAAAAGAACTCGGCTATGTAGGGACTTGTGTACTGCTGAACTTATGAGGCATGAATCTGCATGTCTGTGGCATCATGGTTCGTGAGATATTTGGTTTTATAAACCTTCTTTTAGAGGAACTAGGTTTACATGTCCCAAACAGCCAAAATATTATTTTCTATCTAATTTATGACAAATGGAATTTTATTGGAAAATGAATCAAACTTTCCAATCGGAGTATTATGTATTTCCTCTCCTTACTAATAGTTAATAAAAGAGAATTTTTATGGAACTAGCCAGGTTTGGTGAACTGAGAAACTGTACAGTACCAGGTCTTTAGGTGTAAGTACACTTCTCTCAGTGAGATAATACAAAGAAAAGATTCTCTGTTGCTGTTTTCTTTAGTGTTACAAATGTTAGGAGACAGCAAGTGATTGCAGATATCTCTTAGAGAAAAGGAAAGTGTTTAGAAACACCTTCTGTGAGGCTGATGCACTGGAAGAGCTACATCAACAACTGCTCAGTGGCTCAGAGGGCTGGATCCAGACCAGTCAGAGAACTAGGTGTGTTTAAATGGTACAGAAAGGGGGCCCTCTGTTGGTGGAATTGGTTGACAAAACAAAACAAACAAACAAACAAACAAAACAACAAAAAAATAAGGCAGATGGAAACAGATTTACCAGTATTTCACATCACAGCTAGGGATGTAGAGTACAGAAAAATATAATCCCATAATGTTAAAATTATTAAAGTTGATCAAAAATTAATGAATTTGAGTAAGAGTTTTGTTTTAACCAAATTAACCTGCTTGTGATCAGTAAGGCTAATAATTTGGTATCACAAATAAAATTGTGTTTGATAGAAATGTTCTTCTGATTGTTAATTATATTAATTGCTATGCTTACAATATGTTTATTGAATTCTCCTATCTGCTAATTCATAGAACCAAGTAAAGTCAAAAGTTAATTGAGATTTTTTTTAGTCCTGTCATTAAACAGAAAACATTTCCCCTTTCTATATGTCTGAAATGAAAAGTTTGTAGTTTGAAGAATACATAAATAGAATTTATTTTAAATTCAATGTATTTCATTCAAAGTGCATGCCATTTAATAAAAAAATACATCAACAAAGTTTTTGCTTATTTCTTTAGAGATCATCATAATTACTTTGTTTTACAAGAAAAAGAAAACAGAAAATTAGAAAACTTAAAAATACCGTGGTGGGGGAGACTGTCCGGAGGCATGACACCCATCAGTGACAACACACTTGGGCCAGGAAGACTGGGATGAGTACTAAGATATACAGGATCCCTTGCCACAAGGACTAATACAGACAGCCCACAGAGGAGGATATACAACTGATCAGCGATGGGGAGGGGGGGAATTGGGGAATTCGGGATAACAACGCATGGTTTGCCCACTAAATAATGTAACACATTATGGACAATAAATATATATTAAAAAAAATACTACAGTTTGTTTTCCCAAAATGCAGATAATTTATTTACCATTCACCACGGAGCAAAATTAATGTCAGTTAAAACTGCCAAATGTATGTGAAGAACCTAAGCTCTGTGTAATGGTTAATGTTGTATATTACCTTGACTATGGCCTGCCCACACAGATGGAAAAGAGGTTTTTTTGTTAGGTCATTTTTAAACAA
The DNA here is from genome assembly GCA_004024765.1 of Zapus hudsonius. NCBI lineage: Eukaryota > Metazoa > Chordata > Mammalia > Rodentia > Dipodidae > Zapus > Zapus hudsonius. Next base: position 7,662 of record PVHP010021338.1, read on the forward strand.
GGGTTGCATTGGAATTCATGGACTGCATAAAACATAATTCCCAAAGCACAAAGGCAGCGTTTAAACTCTGAAGAGCCTACATAGGGGAAGGAAGGTGGAAAATACAGGAAATTATTTTTCAGTAGGGAAACCCATCTTTTGCTCTTAAATCTCTCCTAGTCTGTAGAGAGTAACAGGCCATTCATCACACAAGAGCAGCTCAACCAGTGTCCAGAGCATACGTCCAGCAGATGGCGCAGCAGAGCACATCTCAGCATCCCCAATACCACTAGGCGATTTCTCTCTTAGTCAACTCACATAAGAATCTCTATATATGCCTACGTAGTCCTATTGGTTTTATTTTATGGCAACTTTAGATTGTATTGTTTATGTCTACATATATTTGTGAACTTTTTGTCTTTATTTTAATATGTTGTCTACTCATTTCAACATCATTTGCTGGAGAGACCATGTTACTACATGCTATTAACCAAATCCTTTTCAACAAAGGTTATTTGAATATATTTACAGAGATAAATTTATGCACCCTTTGTGTTATTCTAACCACCCATTTGCCTACTTTTCACCAATGGCATGCTTTTTCTATTATTATAACCTTGTAGTGTCTCTCATATTCAGAGAGTGTCAATCCTCTGAATTTGTTCTTTGCCTTCAATAGTGAACGGATGGTTTCAGATCATTTGGATCTCTGCTTCAACTTTATAATATGCTTGTTGATATTCATGTAAGTAATTTCTTTGAAGTTTAACGATAGTATCATTGAATTTGTAGATCAAGCTAACCATATTTTGTTATCTTAACAATATCAAATTTTCCTAACTAGAATCTGGAATAACTCGTATTTTAGTTAGTTCTGCCTTGATATTTTTCGTCAGAGTTTGTCATTTTCTGAATGTCAACCTTGTATGTATTTTGTAAGATTCATATCTAAATATTTAATTATGGATGATGGTGTCAAGACCTTTTCATTCCGTGCATGCTTTGCTAGTATATATTATAGTTATTGACATTGTGTGTTAACCTTATAGCTAATATCTTTATATATTCTTTAGCACCAAATTTCAGAAAGATTTTATATCATGATTGAATGGGTCACTGAAAAATACACTCGCATAACATTCTAAACGTAATTGGTAATTTTAATAAATAACTTTACATTTTGTCCATGGATTTAATACAATGTTGCTTTGTTTATAACTATTCTTAGACTGATTTAGTATTTGAGAATTAATTTTAAATTAAACTAAAATTAGCTATAAAAGAATTGGAAATATAGCCATGGGATTAGTCCAAGATTGTAATGGGTCCACTGAGAAACAACTTGGCTAGAAATATCTTGGTCTATTATACTGTATGATAATCCTCCAGGGCATTACAATAATCCCAGAGATGACTTATAATAGTCGTCTACTTAAGCTCTTATATAAAATTCTCTGTGCTCATTTATATGCCAAACATTTCTAGATGCTTTTTTCCCTGAAGTAGTGAAATGCTGGTCTAATATCCTTATCTACAAAATGAGGAAACCACATCTCTTCTCTGTGGTGTGATGTTGAATAGGTGAAGGCAGAATGCAACACTTGTATATGTATGCTAACTTCTGGCTGCACTTATCAGTACTTGTCCAGGTGGAACAGTACTTCTGTGATAACTTTCTATTATTTCTGGCATATCCCTGTATTAAATCAAAATGCATGAATATTCCAAGGTATTTGAATTTTTGTCTCTACTAGTGAAGATAACTTTTATCAATTCACTGTACTTTTCATGCTTGGCTTTCAAAAATCTATTCTCTGAAAACCAGGTACTTTTTAAAAATATGTCAGTTAAGACTATCACAGTTTTTTCTTCTGAGAATAAATTCCATAAATGTTCTGTAAATTCTAAAAAGGATGCTAGTTAAATATCACATTTTCAGTGAGACATTCTAACCAATATAAATCAAATGTCGGACCCCACTTTTTACCAATGTTTACAAAACACACACACCATGACCGCCACCAAGGCCATCCCCTATCTTACTCAATCCATCAAAGGAAGAGATTATGGAGAATTTCTCAGGTAGCTGTATGTGGTAAATTTATCAGTTACTTAATTATCATATCCTTCCCAATTTATGAAACAAATTCTATGGAATTAAGAATTTTGAGTTTATTCCTACAAAAGTATTGTTAAATACAAAGCCTAAACATGTGACATATGTTGATATTCATTAAATAAAATAAAACATGTAATCTTTTACTTATTGAAAGTCAATGATTTTTGGTTCAGGAAAGTACATAAAATAGTACAGTTATTAGTTTCAAATAAATAGACATTAATTATAATTGCCATTTTGCATAACTCATTGATCAGTAGGCATGTTTTAATTTTGCAGCTATTTCTGTGGATAGGAATGTGTACTTGATAAAGTCAGGATAAAGCCAGGCAGGTGAATAGGAGCTAGACACAAGGGTTTTTGTCAACTTTAAATTTATTTTTCTTTTCTTTGTGTGATTCCCATGGTGAATATTCCTTTCAAGTACATAAGAAGTATTATTTTATTTCAAAATGTATGTGCACACACACACGCACATACACACTCCATACACACATATCCAAAAAATCAATTCATTTCATTAGAATCAATCATGTATGCTTTTACAGGGATCTATAGATTACTGAGCTTCCCATTAAGCCCAGAAAATGGAGTGAAGCTGGGTACAAATAAAAGTAGGGGTGTAGAACAAGAATTAAAAGTACAGACTGTTGCTTATGCTAATCCATTGAATGGAAAATATCTGTTGAGACTCCCCAAACAATCAATTTTATGTAATCTTTACTTCCCCAAGGAGGTATCAAACCAGAATGAATTAGATGAGTTAAAAGTGTTGTGAAAAGTCATTATTTATCTCCAGAAGACTAAAGTTAGGCTACAGATTGTGTGTGCTTTATCTCATCTATCACATACACTATTGTGAAATGATTATCAGGAAAGTGAGGATTAATTATGGATTTCTGTTTTACACTGTGTGAAAAATGTTGTCTCATGAAACTGTACATGTTATGGTAGATTCATTATGTGTAAAAACTTCAAACCAATTGAAATGCAATATTTTCCCTCTTTTTATAATAATACCAGTTTTGTTATCAACTACATGTCCATTTAAAGAAAAGGAAAATCAATGTAAAATTCATTCAAAATTTACAGTAACAAACATTCTTTCAGAAGAAACTCAAATATGCAGTTTGAGGTCCAACTGTGTTACTGACATTTTTGTTCTTCACCAAACAGTGCAGTACTATAGATAACTTGTGTTTAATAACATCAGCTAAATATGGTTTCCCTATGACACATGATGACCCAATTTGTTTGAATTTAAGGGTATAGCTTATACTCTAAGATACAGTAATATTTTGTGAATTAATGCATCCATTATATCAATGTTTATTGCTTGTTCTATTATAGACATTGTTGAAGAATACAACAGAGAATGACACCAGAACGTAAGCTGACGTCAAGTAGAAAAAGACAAATCTATCTACAGGGGTGATGGATGAGACTGTAGAGTAATTCAGTGGTATTGAGGGGAAATCAAACAAAAGAAGGAAAATAGAATGTGCTGGAATAGCAGGTAGGTTTTTTTCACTAATAAGTAAAGTTCATCACAATAGGGGGAATTATCTGTTTAAATGTCTCATGGAAAAAATGAGGAGCTAATCCTAATGCTACAGTCAAAGGAAAGGGAGTCAGAGCTTTGACATGAGATGATGTCTGTGATGTTTAGGGACCAGTAAGGAGAATGATAGGAAAAATAAATGGCAGACCTGTACGACTTACAGATAGAGAATTAAAAAGGTATCAAGTATTATAATTCATGATGTCCAGCCAGGAACAAATGTTGCCATGATGGAAACAAAGATTGGAGACAGGAGCGAGTTGGTAAGGCTCCATAAGCAGCACTGTCACTGTGAGCTTTGTGATGGAGACCAGGAAGAGTCCGAGTACAAGTGAAGCGAAGCAGGGAAATTGCATCAGAGGTTTTACTTATGTCACACCATGTACAGGAGGGGTAGCTGGGGGGAATCTTAGTGTTCAGTGTTTGAAAAGCTCCAGGAAATAAATGAGGCCGTTCATACAAGATTGTTCCCTGATGGAGAGGATCCTAACATACTGAGATTTATCCAGAATAATTTTCTGGGTGATTGCATATGGTTTTTGATGGAGAAATAAAAATTATCCTTCAGCTCGAAGAGAATAACAGAAATTGGGTGATTGTGTCAGAGGTAAGTTTGAAGAAGATGGTTTAGATTTGACTATGTAATTTTGAGATGCCTTGGAGGCATTTGCCCTTATTTCTGAAATTGAAAGGTGACATAGCTCGATATTGATTTGACAGTGTGGAGAACTGAGCTTTTGTAAATATATTGGAGTTATTTTGAACCTATTTTTTTCTTTTTTTAATGAGATATTTTCAGTGGTACTTTTTAGGAAACAATTAGTTTTCTCCTGACATTAGGCATTTCATTAAAATCATGACCAGTAAAAATATATTCATTGTAGTCATTAATAATATAGACATTTTTATGTCATCAACTCTTTAACACAACTGGTTGTGTTTGAATCCATCTTTCAATAAGAAAAATATGCATTTTGTTTTTATGGATTTTCACGAAATAGGAAAACATTCTAATTAAAAATGCAGATTAATTTTGATCTATGGATATTCATTGTGGTGGTTTGAATCAGATCCCCCACATAAATTTATGTGTTCTGCATGCTTAATCCCCAGGTGCTGGGGACTAGTGAGGTAGAGCCTTGTGAAGGAGGTGTACAGTAGAGGTGACAGGTCTATAATCACTGTCACTTGCTGCTCCTTTCAATGTGGCAAGAAGGGATGTTCAGCCTGGCTCATACTCTTTCTTCTGCCCTGGGAAGTTTCCCCTTGAGTCTGTAAACCAAGGTAAATCCCTTCTTCATATTATCTGTTTTTGTTTGGATGTTTTGTGAAGGTTACTACAACAGATAACTGATACCAAGGAAAGGTCATTGCTGTTAGAAGCCTGATTTTTGGTCTTCTGAAAGTGATTTGTAGGCGGAAGGTGGAAGGAGTTGAGACCTTGTATTAAAAGGCGGCTTTAGAACTTGATGAACTAATCTGTTAAGAGTTGAAAACTTAAGTGCAGAAAGTACTGTAGAGTGTAGTTGCTTGACTTATGAGGGAAAAGAGAGTTTTGGACAGAAATTATAGTGAAAATCATTTAAAGTAGCCTTTCATATTTCATCATTTGCATATTTTGAATATTTCCATGAAATGTATTTTATCTGAAAACATCTGAAATTGTATAAAACATATTTTCCCATTAGTTGACATTTAACTTCAATATATTTCACACATAATCCCACAGATATTCTGGCATATGTACTTGATATAATTGAACACATGTCAGTCATAATTATGTCATGATAATGTCAATTTGATTTGCATATGGTCTAGCTTTGTAAATCATATTTTAAAGGCAGATTTTGAGTTGTTAATATTACTTTTCTACATCCTACGTTTCAGTTTTGTAGCATGATTTTTAGAACTCAGTCTTTTTCTTTCTTTCATCACTTTTCCAAATAAAATCCATTATTCCTGGTAATTCAAAGATTGTGAAACAATCCAGAGATTTTCAAGCACTCATTCCCACAGAAGAAAGTAAGGGAAAAAGTCAAAAAGTGAGGGATGCAACAGATACTTGTCCAAGGTATACAAAAGACTATAAAAAGAAACGATTCCAGAAAATGTTTCAGGCAATATTCTCTCAGTTTGATTGAAGAAAAATGGATATAGTCACAAAGAAAGTAACACATATTCACATTTTAATTCTATTTCTCTCATTTAGAACACATTAAATAAATGGCAAGCCTATGATTACATGTTCACCCCACCTTATGATAATTATTATACTTATATACAGCATGAATGCCTGATCTATTTATATAGCTATAAATTATGTTCTATGCATTTGCTCTAAAGTGTATATTTTTGTTTTAAAGGAATGAACTTTTCATTTTCAAATTTTGATGAAACAAACTAGATTATACTTTCATATGACTGAATTTAAAGGCTAACATGGTGAATTAAAAAACAGCTTTGGAACTACCAACTTATTTTTACTCTTTCCTTTGCTCTGGTTTTAAATTTTTCTTCTGGGCTATCACTCTCTATATTTTTCCCTGGCATTGGAATGTAAAGCATCATTATTCAAAACATTCCCTTAACCCATCTTCAGCCATTCAAATCTTGTTTGTTAGTTGTATTCAGCTACGTTGATGTTTTGTGTTTACTTCTATGTCTTAACCAAATAATTCTACAGGTGAATGAAAAGAGGTAAAGATATGATGGATATTAGAAGCAAGACTAATGTTTCTACAAATGTGGTACAAGCAGAAAGACTGCTTTCATTCAGATGAGATTAGCTACCTATAGCTTATTTATCTATATTTTATATTAAAAATTTACCCACATATTTTAAATTGTTCAAAAATTTTAACAATTTATATATACAGATATGCAATTTCTATTTTGTACTGCCTTGAGAAAGGCCGGGGGGCATTGTGGGAAGGATCATCCACATTCAGGGTGATCTGCAAACCTGGAGCCAAGGTAGGAAGCAGGTCTGAGCTCATTTGAAAACTAGGCTTTAATGCCACAGAGGTTAAGGTAACCTCTTAAAACAATGCCAAGTTAGCTATAGAAAAAGTCAATTTCTGTAGTATTAATTCATGTCTCTTTAGATCCTCTCTTTCCCCATTCCTCCTTTAGGCCCTTCCACAAAGAGGGATTGTTTGGGTGGAAGTAACCCTCTTTTTTTTGTTTGTTTGTTTTTTGTTTTTCAAGGTAGGGACTCACTCTAGCCCAGGCTGACCTGGAATTCACTATGTAGTCTCAGGGTGGCCTTGAACTCACGGCTATCCTCCTACCTCTGCCTCCCAAGTGCTGGGATTAAAGGTTTGCACTATCATGCCTGGGTTTTCCTTTTTTTTTTGGGGGGGGGAGTACCCTTCTAGGATGGGGGAAAACAAGACAAAACAAAACAAAATTTCACCCTGGAATTATAGGCTGATGCTGGAAAATTCCTGTGCTGAACTGGTTAACACCCTCCCCACCACAGTAAGCTGTTGGACAGAGACCCAGGAGGCTCCCAAAATCATGCAGGCCAGTACCAAGACACTTGGTCATCCTACATTATTTCTGAAGACATCACAGATTGCAATCACAGAACTTTAACAAATCAATCTGGAACTGAAAGGAAAGTCAGCTCCCTGCTGGAGGAAGAGCTATGCAAACTGCTGGTGGATAAAAACAACAGTGTAAACAAGAAATGGATTCTACAAGCTATAAAAGCAACCAGACAGAGATGATGGATTCCCAGGTGAGTTATGGGGTTAACTGCTCTCTGATTGTATATGAAGCCCCAGTCAGTGGAGAGAATTCAAAATGACAAGAGAAAGCCTTAAACCAATAATCGAATGTGTCATTTCTAGAAGACATTGCATAGAAAGAGGTGGACTACTCTGAGTGCTGCTCTCCCTGCTAGCCAGAGAACCTTCTCCAGAGAGTTGCAGTAAACACCAAAGAGACACAAATCTCATCAAAGCAGAGAATAGAGAGACTTCTGAGAACTCAGCACTAAGAGGCTCCTAACGTACTCTCCAAATCTTAGGGTACGTGATGAAAAAGGCAGAAGAGAAAATGTAAGAACTACATGGAGAGAAAGAGCGCTGTGAGGTATTGTCCTCCCCACGGGAACCAACTGGCAAATTTCTGTCACACATTGATTACTAATACCTCTAGGGAGGAAGACCCAGAGTAGATTGAGGCTGACAGAGGAGAGGGGACAAAAGATGAGAACCCAACTGAAACGCAACCAATTTTCAATAGGTTTCAATATTAAAATTCTAAAAACTATTTTAAAATGCCATGAGCTGGGACCAAGTATTTAATGAGCTCATGAGAAGCATTTAAGATGAAAACCTTAATAATTCGTCCCTCTTTCCCACAGGCTCAAGGCCAACCTATAAAAATCCAAGATTCATTTAGTCCAGGTTGAGATTCTCAAATTTTAATAGGTGCAACACTTTTCAAAATCCAAAGTCAGCTGTGTTGTTTTTTTTTTTTAGCTGTGATTCACAGGAGAGTCAGAAGAATAATGCAATCACCAATGTAGCCACATAAAACAACCCACCCAGAAGGGGAGAACTGATGAAGGGGAGGAGATAGAAACGGATTGGGCAGCAGAGGGTAACAGGGCACATAAAGCAAACAGTTCCATTGATTTTTTCCTCATTCTTGCTAAAAGGTGGGAAAAGTCCTTGATCCTTGTATCTTGGGGGAAAACTGCTTTTCATGGTCCCTCTTCCCCTAAAATAGTTCCACATCCCATAATAGCCCAAATCAGAGTCTGTAGGGGGTGTTCTCATGTCTGGAGACATAAAATCTTTCTAAATCTCATTCTCTAAGGGCTGTGGATTTCACTCTTTGAAATTATCAGACAAGAATCTGGAAGCCAGTGACTCAATGAAAGCTTTGTGTGGCCATGATGTCTAATACCCTAACTCTTGCACTAAAATCCAAGATAAAATGACTGGTTCTAATGATTTCAAACCATCACACACTCTCCTATCAGCAATAGGAGAATAGAAAGCCTCATAAAGAGCTGTCTCTCACAAGAGCACTGTGTATGCAATCCAGGCTCCTAGAACAATATTTGTGTAAGCCTACACACATTGTAACTCTTTCCTATTATATGAATGTGGTCATATGCTTTTGTACACAAACACTATATATACACATCTTTACAGAACAAGATTATGCACTTGTACAGTTGATGGCTGGCTTTCTGGGGGACATGAAATTATTTTCAAAAAATTGTTACAATGTACATGTAACTTATTCTTAATCAATTTGTGGCAGCATTTCAATGCCTATAAAATTATGTATCTTCTTAACAATGCATTCATTTTCATATTTAAGTGAAAATAATTACTACTCAGTAACAGTAGATCAGAGAAATTACTAGAAGCTATAATTGTTTTTTTAGAGCTGCAAATCTGAGTTCACAATGTTTTCTTAACCTCAAATACTAGAATTATCTGCATAGAGATATCTTTTTCACAGAAAAATTATTGTACTTATTTTCTAATCTAGGCCCATAGTGTGTCATAATATTGGGGAAAATTAGGCTTAGCAGGGTCCCCAAAGTAAAGCAAGAGTAGCTGCGGGTGAAAAATATCCTCTAACCTGTAAGGAAGACTCTGATGCTTTTTCTTTTATTTCTTTCTAAAGAAGTTTCCTCTTTAGATGTCTTTTCCTTTAAACCTGAGTCTTTTCCCACATTTCTTCTAACAAAAGAATTTTCTTTTTCCCAGAAGAGGTAAGAATATTTCCTTTACTTGGAACATTATGATTCTTAAATACAGTGAACCCTTTCCCAGAAAACCCAACCCTCTACCGAGAAACCTGGCATCAGGAAAGGACTAACCAGTTCAGCCACAAATCCAGTCTCGTAAAAGACCCAAATCTGGGTCTCTAGGAGGGCTTTCCCATTTCTAGAAATCCCATCGCTATCTGCTCTTGAGCAGGAACTCTGTAACCTTGCCTTCTCTTAATCTCTAAAATAAAATTTTTTAAAACTTAAACTTGTATGCTCTGTGAATGTTATTCTTTGAATTTACATGAATCCAGGACAACTGATTCAGTAGATATTTGTGTTACCTTTACTGTCCATCACCCAACCTCTTGAGCTAAGAAAAGCTGCTTCACTCTAAAGGGAAGACCAAATTCCCATACCAGTATTAATTTTTAAATAAATATAAGCCAATTGTAATGAACTCTCTCAAATATCCCCTAAATGAAATATGGCAGAAATACTCTTGCATCTTTTTTCATGACCAATATTGATTTATTCAAATATTTAATGTATCTTTTGAAAGGGGAGGAAAAGAAAGCAAAAGCAACAGAAAGAGAGAGAGAGAGAAAGAGAGAGAGAGAGAGAGAGAGAGAGAGAGAGAGAGAGAGAGAGCATGCCATGGATTCCTGCCTCTGCAAACTCTAGATTCAGGCACCATTTTGTGCCTCTGGCTTTACATGGTTATTGGAGAATCAAACTTGGGGTGTCAGGTTTTATAAGCAAGTGCCTTTAATCACTGAGCAATCTCCCCAGACTGTCTTCAATATTCATATCGTTTACACGATAAATTTTCTACCTCATATAATGGTGCATAGACGATTTAAAATTGTAAATTATGATTACATGATTAACTACAGTTCCCATAACACAAGACAAACTGTGATCATACTTCTTCCACTTTTTGTCCAGAATAACAATTGATTAACTGTTGATTTTGTGAAATAACTTCCCGTTAATTTATTAGACTTTGGGAGTCCATAGAAACGAAGTCATGGACTCTGACACTGTGTAGTATTCAACACTGAAAGAAGGAAACAAAGCCAACAGTTATTCTCAAAGAATGCTCTTAATTTTTTTCCAAACTTCCAACAGATTCAGATATGTGTGTATATCTGAATCTCCTAACCCTTAACACAGTTTCAGTTTGCAGTAACAGTGCTATGCATTCTTAGAAAAATAATTGACTATAAAGTTCAAAATAATTTTGGTTCATTCATATTTATAATTATACTTTTCTAAATAAAATTAAAAAGAAAGTGAAATCTAATTATACAAGTGTATTTTTAATAAAGAAGGGAGTACTTTTGAATAAAGCTTTGAAGGGGACGATAGTATTATAGAAGGTATTGAATTGTCTTACGAAATGTAGTTAAATGTTATAGGTGCATATCACATTTGGCAAACTTGAAGGTATCCAAAGTTTTATACTAATATTTAAATATTTGAATAAGAATGAATAAGAATGTACACAATATATATATATATATATATATATACATAAAATATTTGAGAATTGTACATTTGATATACATATATTTACTTATTTGCATTGTCTATTACACAAAGGAGTCCCTAAACAAATAGAAGATATGCATTTCCCTTGACTTATTATTTGTTAAACTGTTTTATTTTATTTATACTGCATCAATGACTCAGTTAACTGTTATTGGTAATTCTGTGCCTTTAATCTGCCTCTTAATACATTTGTCAATTCTGTCTTCTTAAACTTTTCAAAGACACAAAGGTAAATACAATGCACCTTTTGGACACACTCCAAAAAAGAAATGATGTGTTTTTATGACTGTACTTCACCTACAGTCAAACTTGAAGAATGTTAATGGATTTCTACACTGCATAGTTTTAATCTTGATTTTATATAAGAAGACAGCATGTCCATTTCACTAAATTGACCTCTCAGATAACTTTAATGATAAAAGAGAGAAAATGCCACATAGCCAATCATAATTATGTAATTTATGTATTGGATTCCATATTGTTATTTATAATAGGAAGCAGCACATATGTATATGTATATGTGTGTGAAGGTATGTATTTTTTCCAGTGGTTACATGAAGTAATCTAAATTAAAAACATATACAACATACATCGTGTCACAGATCTTTCTGGCACTGAACTCACTGTATCTTAATCTGTTTAGACTCTTTAGATAGATAGAATAGTCATTTAATTCATAATATATGTAATATTATTATACACACACACATATATATATATATATGCCTGTATATTTGAAATCTACTTTTTCAAATTAATTTTTAATACAAATAATATACATTATAATTGCATATTATATAGGATATGCGATGTACTCAATAATGCTGTGAATGTGATAATCTTACAGGCACTCTAATGTTATTGCTGATTTTATCTCCATCACATTGATGAAGAAAGTTGGGCCAACATTCATGTAGTATTCAGACATTCTTTTTAAAAAGCAACAATGCCTAGTACAAGCCTCCATCCACCCCATTAATCTTCATACTTGTTCTACAACACAGGCTATAAGGAGTGCAAATCCTCTTGTAAAGGTCTACAGTAATTGGAGCATCTATGTTGAACATAAATGTATGTAGAGATTTATGTAGAGCATAAATCACTAAAAGCTATGTAGTAACCAACAGAATTTTCAGAATTCTTTAGCACACAAAATTATTGTTTTATTATTACAAAAACCACCTTGGAAGCAACAATGGAGCGGAAAATAATGACAAGGTGTCTTTGATAAAAGCGGTCTTGCAGTGCGTTAACAAGGAAGGTTCTCATCTCACTGTTCTGTGCCTGTAGGCTGCACATTCTCATAGTACCAGAAAGTCTATATATGGATACACACGTTGCTATTATTCATACATCTATCATCTGTATTTATCATCTATCTATCTATAAATGTTGATCTGGAATACCTCAATTATACATTTCTTAGGAGAAAAATATTAAATATAAAATTTATACACACAAACATACAAAAACACTGAGATAGGACTGATGAAGAGAAATGGAGTCTCATAATGAGAAATAATAAAAAATAACAGATTTAAAAAATGTCAACTGCCATCCACATCATTAAACACAAGTGTCCATGAACAGTAGTGCCAATATACATCCTGGACACTATCCTGATAATGTGAGTACTACATTATCATGGATTTATTTTCATCACTTTCTTAGTTACATTGCGATTGAAGTGTGTATTTTATTTATTTCATTTTAAGTAAGGATATTTTATGTTTTACATAAAGGTAAATCATGGGCTGGGCATTTACCCTTTTCCTGCCTTTAATCTGTAACAACAGCTCATTTATATCTTCTACAGGCCTTCTTTTCTTTCAACATTTCCAATATCCTTAGCTACATTTACAGAGTCTTACTTGTAATTTTATACTTTTAAAATGTGTCCAAAAGTATGAAAGAAGACAATACTATCCAGATACTGAATTCTAAATAATGATTCTCTAATGGAAAAATTATTGAGTATAAATAAATATATTTTACTTGTATGTTAAGTAAACATTTAATAGTATACTTTGAAAAGCCAGTCACATAAGATTAATGTCTCAATGTTCCATGTGAGTTCAAAAGGACCTAAATCACCTGATTTCAAGTTCCTGAAATTATATTGTTTATTTTATCTTAAAATGACACAGTGAACTTGTGAAATATCATTATTTTCTTAAACCTATTGGATTAACATTTGCTTTTAAAGGCAATTACAAAATATGTACAAACATTTCTTCATTAAAAATGTTAACATAATATATTTGGAATATTGAATTTATTGAGATTAATTAAATAGTATCAGGAGTGATTATCAATGATAATTTAATTCGTTAACTGAAGTAATAAAATACTTCTGTAGTAATGTAAGATGTTATCAAGAGAACACCAATATTATAACATATTATAAAAATGATTTATGTACCATCTGAAAATGTTTGGCATTATAATTAGAGTCTACAAAAAGAAGCATATAATCCTAGAATGATAATTATAAACTAGGAATAACTGAAATGAACTTAGTTCAAACTGAGTAAACAGTAAACTTTCTCATTGAGTGCATTAAATTTGAATTAATACTGTAGATTAAATTACATCCTAAATCAACTATATGCTGCGATTACTTACTTTTACTTTTTACTGAAGCAAAGCTCTCTTTACTTAATATATTTGTATGAGTACATTTAATGTTTTACAAAATATATGTTAATTGTACACAGTAATGGATTTCATTATATTTTCATACATTCATATATTCATACATGCACCAATTCATATATTTATATATATATATGCATATTATATATAATATATATGTATATATATATACATATGATGCACTTTGATCATATTTGCCCCCTTATTTTTCCTGTCTCTACCTCTTTTTGCATTCTTACATAATATATGTTAATTGTACACAGTAATGGATTTCATTATATTTACATACATTCATAGATTCATACATATACCAATTCATATATATTATATATGTATTATATATATGTTATATATATTATACATATGATGCACTTTGATCATATTACCCCCATTATTTTTCCTCTGTCCCTACCTCTTTTCATATTCTTTTCCCCAATATATCCACTTTTTATGTCTTTATTTAAATCTTAGTTCTGCAAATGAAAGAAAACATGCAAAATGTTTTTTATTGAGTCTAGTTTATTTCTCCTACCATGATGAACTGCAATTATTTTCCTATGAATTTCATAATCAATTTATTGTTTAGGGATAAAAAAATCACTGCTGTATTGTTTAATACACTATTGTTTCTTTGGCATTCATCCAATGAAGGTCAACTAGACAAAACATGGCTATTGTGAATATTATTATTTTGATGAACATATATGTCTAGTTGCTTGTATTGTATTTATGTCCACTGGAGCTTTTGAGTACCCCCAGGAAAATTCAGTTGAGGCACATTGGTTTGAGAATTATTGTATAGCACCATGTGTATATTTAATAATAAAGAAATGTATACTTCAAAATGGACGACAGTATAGATTTTAAACATAGACATTGCCAAAAATATAAGTATTTGAGGTAAAGGATATACTAATTACTTTTCTTTAATAATTCTACAATATGCAAATTATTACATCATTTGACATAAATATATCCACTTTCAAAGGAGGAAGTCATTGATAAAAAACACAAACCCTAATATCATTATGAGAAAAAATTCAGTATGGATAGAACAGTTTTACTATTGGGGCAGAAGTAGCTCTTAACCCTTAGAAAAATAATGGTGTTGTCCTCTACTTTACAATAATCTCAGAAATTAACTCAAAATAGAATATAGGCCAGAGCCAGAACAAAAATAATTCACTTCAAAGAAAACACAATATTAAAACTATAATGTTGGATTAATAAAGATAGTCTTTAGTAGAATGCCAAACAACTGAAAGGTAATTGTGTTAGTCTACATGAAAAAATGTGCATCATTCATAAAGTACAAACAACACACAGAGAGGAAAACAATAAAAGTATGTATCTGCTAAGAGATGTGTGTCTTCTCCCTGTATCTCATGCATCTTCTCTACATCCTTCATCACAGTAATTTCTAATTTACTTTTCCTAAATTTCTTTCTACTCAATGTTCCCCATTTTCCTTTCATTCTTACAAAAAGAAGACAGAACATAAATACTCATTTGCATTTTTATTAGTGACTGGGAAAATTATATGACAGACATATTCCTCTTATATGTTTGTCCACTCCAGTTTCTAAAGACACCGATGTTAAATTCACATACATAAGTAGTTTAACAATATTTTGTAATTAAAACTATGCTTCAAAGAGTGATGGTCTACATTGGTATTTTTAAATGGTATACTTGTAAAGTCATAATTAATTATTAAAAGTAAGGAGCGAGGATAGGAGTGAAAAAGTCAAAACAGGGTTTTGTTATAAACTTCTGAAGTGTGTTTTTTTTTTAGTTATTTGTCAGTAATTAGATACTTTGTATGAGCAAGTCTTGTGATGGCACCCCAATTTCCCTCCTCCCCATCTCCAATCCTCTGGGGGCCCTCCTCAATGGAACTGCTGGACCAGACCATGGAATAGGGGATTATGAATTGTCAAAGAAGTGGTGTGATGTCACACGCCTTTAGTCACAGCAGTCAGGAGGCAGAGGTAGGAGGACTGCTGTGAGTTCGAGGTCAGCCTGAGTCTATATAGTGAATCCCAGGTCCTCGGCTAGAATGAGACTCTACCTTGAAAGAACAAAACAAACAAACAAACAAACAAATAAATGTAGCCAGGTTTTTTTCATATCTTTCTACCAACAATGCTGAGCTGATGCTTTGCCATCACATGCCACAGAGGAATTTATATTTATTTATTTATTATTCATCCGAGGAATATGTCAAATGGGTAAAAGTAGAATTTCACAGTAATGTAGGATTGGTTTATCACATTGCACATTAATCAGAACAGTTTTTCACATGTTCCCATGTTTAAGAAATAATTTTACAAAATGGCTACTCATTATATTTACTCATCTTTCTCAAATACTCTTTATGCCTCTGGGTTTGGAGTTCTCTTAGGAAGCCGTTCCTTACACTCACATTATATAACATTTAATCTTGCCACTATTTTGTTTTTTCTTTACTTTTCTTGAAGCTCTATATTTGATTAGTATAAATGGTTGTCCCTTGTTCTCTTGTTTTCCCTACAGTTAAGAGCTTGCCTCTGTATGAGTTGTTTACTTACATGTTTATTTGTTTATTTATGCCCAGTCATCAATTGCACAGTTATATTTGCTATGTGCCAGCATGTGCTCTGCCAACAATTCTATAATTTCTAGTATTCTACCATCTTGATCATTAGGCTTTTTCAAGACTGTAAATTTTTCTAAAACTTTTGTCTCCAATGGCCGCCTTAAAAAGGACACAGCAGTTTTGTTGGATTGCCACTGGACATTGTAGAGACCACGAAAATATTTACTGAACTTAAGAATCTTGAGGATTTTGAATGCATCTTTTCCCCTCATTCTTTATTTTCCTTATGGAAGAAAAACAGCAACATTCTCTCTAAGAGCTACAATTAAATATTGTATGTCAATTCAGAGTTTAGCAAATTAAAGACAGAGGTATAATAAAAGTATTGGAATAATATATATGGTAACTACAAAGTGAAAAATCATTACACAGAGACATGGACATGGTTCAGGAGATAAACACTCCCCTAAGCAAATAATTGCAAATTTGAATTACGTAGCTGTACTCTAATTTGATTTTTAATAACCTGGAGGAACTTGAAAGCAGGAAAAATTATATATTCATGATTAATGTAGGTTGAACATTTTCTAAAAATAGTGTTTATTATAAAATTAAACATATATTCATCTAAAATCTCCGAACAGCATTATATAAGATTTTAAAGTAATAAATGCTAAGCATATGTCTACAAAAATGACACATAGTGATATTTCCAGTATCCAAAATAATATAGAGACAGATATCTATCAGAAAAAACATATACAATCTATGGTACTGAGGGAGACAGGAGAAGCTCACTTCTTTCTGGCAGTTAATTCAGAGGCAGAAGCCAAAAAAGAGAACCATACGTCAACCCACTAGCTTGGACAGAGCTGGACTTGCCTTCTATCTCGAGTGACCTGTGCCCAGCAGGACCCTCCTGCTTCTTCTGCTCATTTCATCCTCTCTGTGTAAGCCCCTGTCCATGAACCCGGGAGATCTTGGCCCCTTCTTTTTGAGCCCATGAGGCAAGCAGGTCTTGGCTCCTACTGATTCAGCCCCTTGAGTCCATGAGACAATCAGGTCTTTCTGATGTACCTTAATCTGATAACAAGATTCCTTATTAGATGTCTGATCTGTATAAAGGAGTTTACCCATGTGATTCAGTACTGTGTCTTTCCTCTGTGACCTGGCCTGAATCACATGGAAGTCTGTCCTTCTCTGCCTGGCTGGGAAGAGGAGAGCACTTATATCCACTTTCAGGAGGCTTCTCACATTGATTACCTGTATCATTTTTGTTTGCTCTCTGAGTTCTCTGATATTTTTAACCCTTTCTTTCCTTTGAAGGGAATCCTTTTGGGTCATATGCTTTAATTTCCATGTATGGGTGTATGTGCTTCCTCCTGAGCCCTTTAACCCCTGGATGCTTCTGTGATAGAGGTTCTCCTTGGATCTTTCTATTGTTAAGTAGAAACTGCATGGAAACATCTTGTCCTGGGACCAGCATCCCCCTCATCCCTGCCCCCAATCTTTCCTGGGATTTCTGATATTCACCATGGAGTTTTGGGTTATGAGTCGTGAGAGCATCAGTCATGGGAAAATGGCTCTGGTTACTCATGTTTATCTTGTGTCTTGTACAATTTTTCCACCACCTCTTTCTGCAAAATTCTCTGAGCCTTAGTGGGTGTGTTTAAATATAGTTTAGTGTTGCGTTCTCAGAAGGTTCTGGATTTCTGCTTTTGTGCATTTTGTGTATCTTCAGTGTCTCTCTCCATCACCCTGGTGCAGGTTGTCAGGCTCATGATGAAAGTGTCACTCTTGTTCTCACCAATTCCTCTATGATTTCACGTGGACTCTAGCTGATGTGCAAGGAGTGGTTTATCTCCTGCCAGGGAGTCAGCTATCTATACTTGTCTTTCTGATAGGTTTTGGTTGTCCTCCATAGATGTTGGTTGTGCCCACTTCTCACTACTTTCTGAAAAAGAAAAACTGATTCTCCAAGGGAGAGCAAGATCAGGATAAGTTAACGGGTATAAGTATTGTTAAATTAGAGAGATTTTAATGGATGTAGCCTCATTCTGGGCCAAAGAATAGGGGGAGCTTCTCCTTGAAGTTCATAACCGTGTTCTCCATAGGATTCTGACTTTATTACTAGTTCAACAACAGGCACCTTTAAACTAAGCAGGTCTCTTATCCAATTAGAGAACCATTAGTTATTCACCTAGGCTGTGTGACACTATTCATTGAATAAATGTGTACAGATTGTTAGTTTGGTTGCTTTAGTATAGCTTGCTCACAACGTTTTTGGCCATTTTCCTGAGCAGCTCAGGTAGGCTTTATAGAACTATAGGGGCTAACCATGTGGGAACTGGCTTCCTTCCTGATTCTGCTGGATCTCTGTATGTTCTGATTCTGCTGAATGTGGTGTCTTCAGCAACAGGGTCTTACCTTTTACCTCAGACAGGTAATAAAGTGCTTTGACGGAAATCTGTCTTGCTTTGGGTACCTAGCAGGTCTCTCTGATCAACAGTTCAAGGTGGGTTACAACCAATTTCTGGTTCTGTCTCCCTGGATCATAATTCTCCTTCTGCTTGAGTCTTTCAGCTAGCCTCCTCCCTGGATCTTAATTTCCCCTATAATAAAACACATAATTGCTCCCTAAATAAACTCAGTAATTTATAATTTATTCTCAAATCCATTTTTATCAATTCTTCAAAAGAAGGCCAAAGATCCAGTCATTGGGTTTCAGAAGCCTGGTAGATCCTCTCCTGCATCCACAAATCTTTCATCATAACATTTGTACACTGAAATATTACTTAAATGAATTAATGGAGCTGGAGAGTGGCTCAGTGGTTAAAGGGCTTGCTTTCAAAGCCTGATGACCTGGGTTCAATTCCCAGTAGCAAAAGGTCCTGCCCACCCCTTCTTTCTTTCTTTCTTTCTTTCTTTCTTTCTTTCTTTCTTTCTTTCTTTCTTTCTTTCTTTCTTTCTTTCTTTCTTTCTTCTTTCTTTCTTTTTTCTTTCTTTCTTTTTTTCTTTCTTTCATTTTTTTATTATCCATAATGAGTTACATTATTTAATGGACAAACAGTGAGTTGTTATCCCCAGTTCCCCAATGTTCCTCTTCCCCATCTGCAATCAGCTGGATATCCTCCTCCTTAGACAGTCTGGATCAGTCCTTGAGGCAGGGGACCATGGATAGCCTAGGAGTCAGCCCAGTTCCGCCAGCCCTAGTGTGTTGTAACTGAGGGGTGCCATGTCTCTGGATAGTCTCCCCCACCATAGCTCTCACAATTTTTCTGCCCCCTCTTCCACTCATTTTCCTGAGTTGTGGTGGGTGAATATAAAGGCTGCTTTACTGTTGAGAACTTAGGGTTCTCTGTACTTCTGCTTTAGGTTGTGTTGAAAATCGTTGGTGTCTGTCTCACTGGCTTGTCCTGTGTTGACTGAATGGCTGTGGCTGTGGGTCACTTGTTCATCCCGTCATTCTCTGCAGGGTTCCATATGCATCCTCCATGGTATGTCTAGGGTGGCTCATCTCTTGTCAGGATGTAAGCTTTCTTCCTGTGGTCCGTTGGTAGGGTTGAATGAGCCACAGCTCTCTCTCTCTGCATTCTGAAAGACAAATAGAATCTCCATCGGAGAGTGAGAACAGTATAGGTTAACTGAGATACACATTTCTGAATTTGCTAGATTCTACTTTTAGTATCCTCTGACACAATCGCTCCCATAGTGCATTTCTCATCGAGAGCCCAAGATTCCAGCTCCCAGTGCATATTGTCCTAAATCCCCAGTTAAGGTCTCCCTCCTCACTGAGTGGATTATTTGGCCAAATTTAAAGGCTGTTGATTGCCTCCCTCAGGCTTTGGTGCCTCTATTGCACAAGTGCTCCATTCCTGGTTCACTGTTCTCTCCCAGAAGGAAGGATGTTCAGCCTACTCATGGCAGCAGACTGTGTTTCATGCCAGCAATCTCTGTTTGCTCCAGCTTTCCTTGATCAGCTTCCCCTGGCAGCTGGTGCAGTGCCTTCCAGCAGTGCACTGACTACCATCTGGGGGCTGGTTACCGTTCTGGACCTCAAAGGGTCTCTTGATACTGCTAGATGGTTTTCTGTATTGTTTTCAGCAACAGGATCCTACTTCAGGCCTAGGGTGAGCATACAAGCCTGCCCCTATTCTCTCTCTCTCTCTCTCTCTTTCTCTCTCTCTGTGTCTTTTTTCACTATATCAAATAACTACATTAAATATTTTTAAAATAAAATCTAAAAATGAATAAACTATGTAATTGTAATAAAAATTAGAGGAGTGGCTATCTATAATTTTGAGGCTGGGAAATTAATCAAATTAGATATGATGGAATTTTTATATGTATTTAATAAAATAATAGAAGCTGCTATTTATATCTGCATCACCAAAGTTTGCAAAAGCAGAGATGCAATTGTGGATTTCATTAATTGGTAAATAACAATTTTAAAGGAAACATGTAAATAAATACTGAATTCTAGTCAATAATGAAAATGAGACTTCCAGGGAAGGCTGTTTGAATGTATTATTGGATTAGTTTCTTTGAAAATACATTTAAATATGCAATAGTGGATGTGCAATGATGACCAATATAAAATAAAACTTTGTGACAGCATATTGTGGGAAGACAAAATTATAATTCAATCTCTTTCCTCTGTTTATCTGAGTCATTTTATCCATCTGACTTCACTAACTTTATGCAAAATCTGAGTATATATGAGAATATCCATACATATGCATGAGTACACATGTATTTTACATGCTTGTGCATACATGTGGGCATAGAGATAATCACATATATGTCATGATATGTATTTCCTATTGCGATATTTATATTCTGTTATTACTACACTAATTAGAAAATTTGATATATGAAGAATATGACTCAGATAAGTTGGACCATAATATCTGAATAACACATCTTCATTATATCATTTAATCTCCCCAAACATAAGTTAAATGATTTCTACTGAAGAAATTGATCCTTTTTGGTAAAGGTAAATGAAAGTATCTGGGTCACTTGTGAACTTCATGGGAAACGTGAATCCATTTAATATTTTCTGGGCTGATTAAAATATGTTTGGTCTTTCTCTTAAAACTGTATTAGAGCAATGATATAATTATATTTAAAATGCTAGAAATGTTGAAACATGGGATTTTGTCAATGTGACATACTGACAATTCCCCTAAAATGATTTTAGCTCTTATTTGGTTTCTTTAATTATTTAGTTCTGGCCTTGTGTCATCCTTCCCCTTCTATGAACTGCCCCAGATATTTTAACTTCTATTTTCCCTTCATTGTCCAACACAGACAGTAATGAACCATAGCTCAATGTACACATAGCCAACTGGATACGGGGAATACATGTTCAACTGGATACATGTTCAACATTGGCCCCTCTGTAATAAGTTCTCAACAATCTCCTCTTAATGACAGTTAAAAAATAAAAACAATGTGATTATATGAATACAGTGATTTTCTGTTGCAGCCACTCTCTTGTATTGCTGGGATTAAGGCACTGACCAGAGTAGCTCATGGGAGGAAAGGATATACTTTGACTTAAAGTCTTGAGGGAAAGCTTCACAATGGCAGGAAAAAGGATACTGTGAGCAGAGTCTGGACATGGTGGTGGACTGCTGGGAAGGGGAACCTCCTGCAACACCCAAAAGACACCTACTCAAGCAAAGCTCTACCTTCCAAATTATTATTAGCTTAGAACCAAATATTCAAAACACCTTAGTTTATTGGGGAACTCCTAGTTCAAACCTCCACATTTACCATGAGAACTGAACTGCTCATCCTGTTCTAAAAGGCTGTTGAAGAAAGAATTTCTGTGGAAAACCACCCCAGATTTCTTATGTTTGTAAATTTCAGTGTGAAATTTAACAGTACAGTACTACAAATCCTGAGGTGCATGGACAATGGATGCTTTGAAATCAAGGCAAAAATTATTTACTCTTTGTATTTTGATTAGTGAAAAGCAAATTTGCTTACTATCATTAAGAATGTAATAAAAATAAAAATTTTAGAAGAAAGGTAGCATTTCAGTCTTCTGTGTGTGCAAGCGGAAAGTAATCTTAAACTATAACAAGATTAAGCTCAGCAGTAACATTGGTGTGAAAACTCCCTGAAATAGGAATCTTAGTGAAGCCTTGCCAAAGGAAATGGTAGGTTACCTAATTCCGTGTCTTACATCTGATTTTTGGTGCCCATAATGTATCATGTTTCTCTTCTTGGATAATTTTACAGAGATGCTAATTGGTGTTCTTTGTTATACCCGAGTATATCAGCCTGCCTGAATAACACACCTTGGCCACTTGCTCATCAGCAAATATGAAGTGTAATATTTCAGTAGAAAAAAAA
>PVHP010021339.1:0-29592 GCA_004024765.1 Zapus hudsonius
GAAAACAAACCAAAATATAGAGCAATTATCTCTGAAGTGTGATCTTACCTATGATATTGTTTTTGAACTTTGACTTCTTGCATGACCCACATTTTCTCAAATGAGAATGAATTACTTCTGTAATCAGAAAAAGCAAAGAACACACACACACACAAACACACACACACACACACACACACACACACACACACACACACACACACACACACACACCATATGCGTTCAGAAATCTGACCAGACAAAAAACATATTCAGAAGAGAAAAACAAAAACAAAACCTTGTCAAGATACCTCTGTTTTCTTGATCTAACCCATAGCAAGTGGGGGAGGTCAGGCATGAGAGTTCCCTGATCCCCCATTTTAAAGTTAAAGGCCAGCAAGTGGAGCATTAGGGCTCCTCAAAGGGTATAGAAATTTCTGGAGAATCACAGAGCTTCCTGTTGGCTGCGAGTTATGTAGCACTATGCTCCCCTCCTGCTGTGTGTTCTTTCACTGTATTGGAGGTGACTTGTTGGAGAAGTCAGAAAGGGCAAAGGTAGTATTTATTTACACTGTATTTCAATAAAACACTAGATGTGTGAGGAGGAAGTAGAGAGGGAAGATGCTGCCGAGGACCATAGACTGTGGTGCAGAGGAAGGAAGAGGAAAGCCCAGCCGATCTCCAGCGTGGCTTGTTTTGGGACCCACAGGTTCTTTGGAGTACTATTATGAAAGTCATGGCCAGGTTCAGAGAACACCCAGTTCATCCCTTCAGGTTGCCCAGGTTAAAAAGAGGCTTACACAGCCACCCACAGCACACTGACCAGTGGCTTCATTACTTGCTGCACAATTCTTTGGGTAAGAAAATGTTTTTATTTTCTAAAGCTAACATTTCTTAAAAAGTTTTTATTCATAAGCAGAGAGAGAGAAAGAGAGAGAGAGAGAGAGAGAGAGAGAGAGAGAGAGAGAGAGAGAGAGAGAAGATAGACAGAAAGAATGGGTGCACCAGGGCCTCTAACCACTGCAAACGAGCTCCAGATGCATGGGCCACTTTGTGCATCTGGCTTTACATGGGTACTGGAGAGTCCAACTGAGGTCATCAGGCTTTGCAGGTAAGTACCTGAACCAATGAGCAATCTCTCCAGCCCCCTGAAACTAAAATTTAATAATAACTGATCGTGTGAAAAAATTTTAATATAGAGGAATTTGAAAGCAGGCAATAAAGAAATAACGTTTGTTAGTATCAGGCCTTTCCCTGTGTATGCTTGAATGCACATATCGATAGTTTCATAAAATACGTGTCAATATTTGACACAGGACTACGACCTAGCATAGAGTCATTAAACTTCAGACTCTGGATCTTGTACAAATTAATCCCCTAGGACTGAGCTACATTCCCAGGCCGAAGTTGACATTTTTAAACTTAGGGTTCCTAATCTTCCCCTTGCTCTTAAACCACCTTCCTAATCCTGTGCCTTGGAGACCCCTCCAGCTCTCCATCTATCTTCTTGCAGTGTCACAGCTTTCATTTAATTATTGAGAACTTTATTATATGAACATATTAAAACTTTATCCTCCTCCCATTGGGTTATGTACTCTCATGTCCTCTCTCACCTATCCCCGTTCCTCGGAGGGCCCTGCTCAGGTAGGGTTATCAGTATGCACTGTGGGGTCACGAATGCACCAGTCGGTCTCTGGGTGGAGGTGGGGGATGGTGACAAAGCCTCACAGTACACCTTTCCACCCCATTGCTCTCACAGTCTTCCTCCTCTGCAATGTTCCCTGAGCCTTGCAGGGCGTGTTATAAGTCTCCTTTACTGTTGAGCTCTCAGCAGCCTTGCATTTTCTGCTTTAATGAGTTTTGAGTCTCCTCAGTGTCTACCACCACTTCCCTGAAGGAGGTTCCCAGGTTCACAGAGAGAGCAGCACTCATATTTAAAAAATCCACCGTTTCCTCTGTAATGTGTCCTGGGCCCTGGAAGATGTGACTCATCTTGTATCATACTTGGCAGTCAGCTTTCTTTTCTTACCATAGCGATGGGTCTAGGGTCTCCCTGGTATTAACTGCCATCTTTAAAAGCAGATTCTCTAGTCAAGAGTGAGAGCAGCGTAGATCGAAGGGGATAAACATAGGCATTTAGAAGACCTGTGATGGGTATTTCCTCTCCTTTAGGTAGAGAACAGTGGAAGCTTCACTCTAGAGTCTATGACTTTTCAAGCCATAGGCTTCTGACTGTTCTCAGCTCCTGCCCAATCAGAGAGCAGCTGATTATCTCCATAGTCTGTATACTACAGTTCCAGCAGTCCTGGTATGTGCATCTTGCCTGGTTGGTTGACTTTGTAGCTTATGGAATCTACTGTGGGCAACCATTATCCCTCATCAGCTCACGTTGCACTTTCCAGCACAATGAGGGCTAGTCAGCAGGGAGCTGGCTCCATCTCAGTTCCATCAAGATCTCTCAGTGTCCAGCATTCACAGCCTGTGGTGTCTTCATCAACAGGGTCTTACCATTCAGTTC
This sequence comes from Zapus hudsonius, assembly GCA_004024765.1. NCBI lineage: Eukaryota > Metazoa > Chordata > Mammalia > Rodentia > Dipodidae > Zapus > Zapus hudsonius. Next base: position 2,498 of record PVHP010021339.1, read on the forward strand.
TGGAGGGTAATCAAGTGCTTTGGCAAATGGCCAGCATTATTTTATGGGCCTCATGGTCCTCCCTGACCAAGAGCTCACCTGGGATGGGGGAGGGGTCAACCCCAATTCTGGCACTGGTATTTACCACAACAGTCTATGATTTTAGGTAAATCTTTCTCTAACCTTTCAGGGTGCTTCTGCTCAAGTATACGCTTCCCCCATTCTTCACCCTTCCCACCCTATCGCGTTCTCTCTATCTGTGTCTATCTCTTTTTAAGAGAATTATATCTTTAACTAACCAAGAGGAAGGTTTCCATGGTATCAGTACTACATTGTTGACATAAGCCTCCTGTCCACTTGTTACCCGAGAGACAGAGATAGCTTACCCAGATGTTTCTTTAGCAAAACAAAACACAGTGTACACATTCCAAAGAAAGCTGGAGTGGGTAAGCCCTGAAGAAGGCGGGTAGCAGTACATTGGGTGTGTGTTGTACATTGTAAAGTTCTATGAATACTTATGAACTGGGTGGCATATTTATGAGGTACAGTGACCCCTTTTTCTTGTCAAATCATGGAGGACTGGATCTCATTTTTAGGGTAATTTTTCTCATGGTCTCACAAAGGAGTATGAAAACCATACTGTAAAGGATGTGATGAGGTCAGGGTCCCTTGAGTATACAAACTTGTCGTTGACACTTATGTGGGTCGTGGAGACATGGCCCGAAGAGCCTAACTGTGGCTTCAAGGGTATTTATTCACAGAGGGATCTTCTGACCATGAGGATACAGTTTCCTTGGTTATTTCATGAGATCATGGCTGATCCTCAGCTCTTGGCACCATGGGAAGTGGCGGCGCTGACGGAGAGGAAGGCAGTGGGCAAACTCTTCAGGGTGCACAGCCACGGTGTTTGCGGTGAGGATCAAATAAGCAATGGATTACCTGGTCAGTATGTGTTACTCACTCTACACTTTGGGCTTCCTGGGTGGCCTGAGGTGAGGAGCCTCTCTATACCATGTGCTTTCTTTCACCATGGCCCCGAAGCCGTGGCCCAGCCAACCGTGGACTGTCACTTCTGGAACAAAGAGACGTCTATGTCGTCTGTGGGATTTTGTAACAGCGAGAGCTGAATGACAAACACAACCTTCCCTCAAAGACTTCCTATTTGACAGGCAATTTAGCAAACTACTCAACCAATGAACGTTTTCAGTTTGAGGTAGAAGCTGGCCCATGCTAAAGTGAGCCAGCATTCTGAATTCCTTTTCTCTAAAAAAATAATGCTAGCGAGTATTTGCAAAGGTGCCGAGTAAGCGGGATTGACTCAAGCCTCCCTTTGGAAAGTAGTCCTGTCCCTGTCCCTGTGGGACCGTCCAAGCGAGATGGCCTCATTCCTGACACTTGCTATTTTGTTTCACTCTTTTGAAATTTCTCAGGGCAGAAAAGTAGAACTGAGAAAAAGGAATCTCCCTTGAACACTTTGCAGTTGCTGGAAGCCAGGACTCAGTCGAACGCTCCCAGGAGACCTTGGCACCCGGGGAAGGGTACACTGGCAGACCAAGGGCGCCCAGGGGACGAGGGTTGCTGAGGCTGGAAGCTGCCTTGAGAGACGGCCAGGATTCCACGCAGCCGCTCCAATAACCAGAATGCAGGTCGGAGATCAGAACTGTGCAGATTCCAACACACTCACCATGCTTATTGGAAGAATTAAGCGATATCCCCATAGCAAGAAATGTGTATTATTGTGACTCAGTATTTTATTTTTCCACCAAAAAATACAAAACACAACAAGTTGGCTAAAGGATACGTTGTTATGCAATTCTGTCTTTGGACGTTTTACCATGAGGAAGCTGTCCACATGACTCATGCCCTCCAAGAAAATGATTTACTCAGGGGAAAAACGCAGGTTGAACAGCAGATCCAACTGTGTGTGGTTCCCTTCTGTACATAAGTCAACTTTAGCAAATTTATTTTACTCAGCCAATATTTACTAAGTATCTTGATTAGAAATTTTGGGAGGGGTCGTACTATGATAGTGTTCTTTCCAAGGATATGAAACTGAATGTGACCATGCAATTCATCCCTGCTCCCTGGAGTTGCTGTAGACAAGGAAAATCACAGATGGAAATCGGCTTTCCTTGTTGTTGTAGTATGGATATTGTGTCTCCCAAGAGCCTGTGATTGGCACTCGTGGTGGCACCACTGGAAAGTTCTGGAAACTATTAAGAGGCAGGAGGCCTAGTGGGAGAGGCCTTTAAGGGTTTTAGACTGCAGCCTCCTCCCCACTCTCTTTGCTTCCGGGACATGAGGTGAGCACTTTGGCTCTGTCATACTTCCCAGCCTTTGGGGCCAGTTAGCCATGGATGGAACCTCCCAATCTGTCAGCTAACTTTTCCTCATCTCGAACTAGCTCATCAGGCCCTTTACTGTAGGAATAGAAAGATGAGTAGCACTGTTATTTAGTAGCTAGATTTTTTCAGGCTTCCCACTAGGACCTGTTCCTGTCCAGAGCCGAGGGAGGCGGACCAAGGATGATATCATGCTTACAACATGATGCCCTGGCCCAGGAAAGAAAGAATTATTGACTGCTAGACTCCTAAGAGGAGCTCTTCCAATGGGGAGAAAGGGAAGAGGCAAGGCAAGGCACATAAAATAGGGGTGGCTGCTGAAACACCCTGTCCACACCCAGGATGAGCTGGGTGAAAAATCAGTGATAGGCGTTGGGTCTCCCCAACTTCAAAGGGGCTTCCACTGCAGCGTCATGTAACACATTACAGAGCACATGCCCACATCTGCTAGTGGGCTTTGCATTTTAAAATGGTTGCAAAAAAAGTCACTATTTCATGGCATTTGAAAATTACATGAGGCTCAGATTTCAGAGTCTATAGCATTAATTGGAGCACAGCCACCTCCATGAATGCGTCATTTCCTGCTTTCCTAGAAAGGCAATGTTGAGAGCTGTCACAGAGATTGTGTGGCCAGCAAAGCTGGAAGTGCTTACTATCTGTCCCTTTCAAAAAAGTGTTGCTGACCAGTGGCCTCAAGGTTGCCGGAACTCAGTAGGCCCCGTTCCAGTGGCTTCGCCAGGGGAAGAGCAGAGGATCTGGCTGGGGTGCAGGGCTTCAGGTCCTGCGGCTGCTGCTCTCTCTTCAGCCCAGCAATGAGACGACTGTGTTTTCTTTCGTGGTCCTCAGCTCAGCTATCATCACTGGGACTAGACAAGAAGCAGTTCCTGAGCTTAAGGATGCTCTCTTCCCATTCTGGTCAGCAAAGAAAACCCTTCAGTACTAAAGCCAGATGAAGTGATGACAGACTGAATGTCCCCAGAAGCAGAGCCTAGGACAGCACAAGCTCAGGTGGTTTGGTTGAAACTTATCCCAGGAAATAAACATTGGGGAAGAGACTAAGGAAGTGAATCACAAAGAACAGGAAGGCAGCCTTAGCAAGCCTTTATCAGCAGGCACTCTGGACTTCCTGACGCCATAAGAAGAGAGAGCTGCCTGTGACTGGAGAAGGTAAAACCTGGACAGTCCGCCATCAGTCTAAGAGGGCATTTGTCTGTGGGGTACCTGTTTGTTACCAGAACGTAGATAAAATTGCCAGAAAACAAACAATATCTCTAGATGACATTTCAGATTAGGAATTTATTAGCATGGAGGACAGTTTTTAGAGTCATTATTCCTCATAACTCAAAGTACAGAGAAAGAATGTATAAATAGATCTTTATATGTGAATCATGAAACTGCTCTCTGTTTTTGCACAGACCTCTGCAAATTACATTGTCAGAAAAAAACATCAAATGACATTGCATAAATATGCACTTATGCACTTAAAATCAAATTCTGACTTAGGCAAGTGACTTGTATAAAGCAAAATATTTTTAGAATAATGATTTTGAGTCATCAGTTGTATATGTACTAATTTTTATCAGATTTATTTCAATGCTATAAATATCTCTAGTAACAGTTGTATGAGAAAATCTTTCTCAAACTTTAAAATTATTAAATATAACCTTGCATTTTTTCGGGTAACTATACTTCTATTAATAATGAGAGTGCTAGAGGAGATTATATATACATGAATACACAAATATGCACACATATATGCATATAGATAAGATACATGCATGCAAATATACATACATGCATACATGATGACAGAAAATAGATTCAATACAGGGGATTGAAGTGAGTGAGGGCCTTGGCATGCTAGGCTGTCTCTTTACCACGGATCTATGTCCCCAGCTCTACAGGCATAAATTTTGAGTTCTTCTGTCCATAGATGAAAACAAACCTTGTCTTTCCTCCTGTTAATCTGCTTTGAGTTAATTTGCAGTCTTCCAATCATAACACCCAAGTTGGAGGGGGTCTCACCACAGACAATTACATGCACATATGATTGTGTGTAGGTCAAACTATCGAACTTCCTGGTTCTAAGAGGGAGCCAAGGGGGTAATGAGAGGGAGTCAGGTCACTTTGTTAGATAGTTGAGGGTGACTGGGCCCCTAAAGTAAAAGGCAGAAATGCCCTTAAGGCTGCCCTTGCAATCTCTGCTCTACTGAAGCTCAGAGAAGGATCTCTCCTCTCCTCACCTCTTGACTGAAGGAGATTCCTAGATCTGTTTTTCCATAAACAACCTGGGCCTCTCCTGGGAGGGAAGTCCCCTTTCCTAGAATTTCAATCTGATCCTGGCACTGTGGTTGCTTAAGCTCAGCCCCAAACTTGGCATCATGGCTGGCCTCTTCCTCAGCCAGCCCTCTGAGTCCATACAAACCAGCTCTCTGATGCCCACCTGAGCCTGAAGGAAAAGCCCACCACAATCAAATTATAAATAGGTCTTTATCAGGTAGGCTGTTTATCCTGTCCTGGAGGGAGGTGCAACCTCTACTCCCTCGTGGGCTCTGCACCCTCTCCTGCCCTCCCCATGGCACCAGCTCTCTGCACTGTCTTCTCTTTTCTCTCTAAATCCCTTTGCATGTTTCAGGCCCATGTTCACTTCCGGCATGGGTTCTCAGGCCATGTGGTCGTATCCATTTAACCTTCCTCTGTTCTGGAACCTTCCCTCTCACTCATATATTCCTGAGTAAAATTGGAATGGTTCATAAATTATCCTTCTCAGCCTTGTTTTATCTGAATTCTTTGGTAAAACAGACAGGAACTCAGGGTTTGGAGTTTCAATACTCTTTCTGAAACTCCCATAAACGCCATTACGGTTCACTCATAACAATGCTGCATGAGTGTTTTCCTTGTCTCCATGAAAGCAGCTCTATTGTTGCTCTTCTCCTCAAGAAAGCCTTGAGGCACTGAGCCCGGCTGTCAGAGCTCAGCCAAAGAGGGTGCTCTCCAAAGACAAGGACGATACATTCAATCTCTCTCTCCTGCAGAGACAGTCTCAGTGGGTCTCACCCCATGAGGAACATCTGGGGACGGTTTAAAGAAGGACATTTACAAAAGCTAACTGTGTGGGTGGGCATAACAACTGTGAAGACTGACAGAAGGGAGCGGCTCTGGGACTCTGGTAGTAGAAAGTTCCCGGATGTCCCCTTAAGAAGAACACTGACCTCTGTCAAAGAACCCAATAACCTGAGGCTACCCCACAGGGAGGAAGCCATTTGGGAGAGGGACCAAACAAGCCTCGTTTTCCTTTCCTACAGCTGGATGCAGGCAGAGAGCCAAAGCAAGAAGGGGAGAGAATGTGGAGGGTCAAGTGCTGTGGCAGGTTGGGGTGACTGGGACCCCAAAGGTAACCAAGTGTGTACATGAACTTGTGTTTGCCTTACCCGATCCCCTCCCTAGAGTTGGAGGTGTCTCTTACTAGAACTCAAACCTAATCCATCAACTGCGATTGGTTAAAGACAGACCAATCATCTGTATGTCTGGCTCTCATTCCCTCATGGCCAGTCAGCAGAGAGACATCTAAGTCTTCAGGGTTCCGTAAGCCCCCTCACCACAGCCAGCAGGGGTTTCTTCTTTTTCCACATGGACCTTTTTTTCCCATGATGGGAGTCTCTTGTATTTCCCCTTCTTAATATTTTCTCTTCTCACTTTAATAGTCTCCCACTAAACCTTATCCTCTGGTAGTCCATAATTTTACTTCTTTAAATTTATATGACAAGAATCCAGGTACCTTAAGTTTTTTATTAACATATTTATTGTCAATAATTAGAAACATTGTATGAGCAAGTCCTGTAATGGTACACCTATTTCCCTCTAGGGGCTCTCCTCATTGGGCTTGCTAGACCAGTCCATGGGGGGGAGGTGATGGATTGTACAAGAGGTAGCCAGTTTTTTTTTTTTTTTTTTTGTGTGTGTGTGTGTGTTGTTGTTGTTGTTGCTGAGAAGGCCAATGACTCTGGATATTCTCCCCCACCATGGCTCCTACAGTCTTTCTGCCCCCTCTTCCACTCAGATCCCTGAGTCATGGTAGGTGTTTTAGGTCTGCTCTACTGTTGAGGTCTTAAGAGTCTCTGGATTCCTGCTTTGGACTATGTTGGGTATCCTCAGTGTCTGTCTCCATTATCCTTACACAGGTTATCTGACTTGCTGTGGAGGTAGTGTTGTGCTCCCCAAAGAACAGAAGACACACACGATAATGCAAGTCACACTGTGAGGTTATTTCCAGCATGCTGTGGTCCGTGTCCCGGCTCAAAAAGTTGAACCTCTGACCAAGGACCCCCTTTGCCTTGTTTACTAGGTTTTTATATGTTTGAGTTTACAGGCATGTGACATTTCACAGTTATCTATTATCTTTATGGCACACAGGTGGCTCATAAACTTTTAACTCGCATCCTGGCCACATCTAGGTGGTCACTCTAATCTCATGACAAATATTTGGTTGTCTATTTACAGACATTCCTTTAAACTCAGACCTTCTTTACCAGTAATGACTATCTTTTTTCCGAGAAGGGAATAGGGGGCTTTTCATCCATCTGTTCCCTTGATCTGTCAAAGCTAATTTTGATGGTGATGAGTTGCCTGTCCCCAACAGTAGCTCTCGTGTTCATCTCACCACTTCCTCAAAGGTTTCCATAATTTAAGGGGTTCACCCCTTGCCTGGGTATCAGTCATTATCTCAGGTCCCTGCTTTGGGACTAGCTGGGAACCCCAAGTTTTTTTTTTCCCATAATAGTGGAGATGCAGGAGAGGAAAACCAGGTGGAAGCCACAGGCCATGGGCAGCCTTTGTGAGAGCAGAACAAATGCTCCCACGGGACCCCTATGTAATGAGGAGGAGGCCCTTAAAAAGGATATTTCACAAAGCAAAGAGCTTCCAGAAGAATTGGGAATAGTGTGATCTCAGTGCAGACTTTGACCCAAAGGGACCCCCGGGGGCTTGTGGATGTTTCATTTGGAAACATTTCAGGATTTCCAGATGTTCTTTGCTAAATCACACACTAGCTCATTGTTGCCTTCACTAGAAGGGCCCCACATGGAGGATCTGCACCTTCTGACTGTGGTCGTGTCCGCAAGGCATCTCGGGTGGCAGCAGAACCCCAGTTCCTGAGAGGAAGGATGCTGCTTCAGCTCTGTGTGTGGCCTGAGAGAAAAACACTGTCCCTACAAACTGTAGTTCTCTTAATGGGCAGGTGGTAAAAAGAGACGAGCTGTTTCCCAGGGGCCTGTCATTCTTATATATTACAGATACCCACACTTGTTTAGATTCTGGCTAGTGAGTTGTATGTTATTTTTTAAAGCTAATATATATTTATTTAAAAATAAAATCACTATAAAGTTCATTTTAGGCCTGAGAAAATGGTTCAGCAGTTAAAGGTGCTTGCTTGCAAAGCCCGACACCCTAGGTTCAATTCCCCAGTACATGTATAAAGCCAGATGCACAAAGTGGCACATGCATCAAGAGTTCATTTGCAGTGGTAGGAGGCCCTGGTGTGTCCATTCTAAATAAACAGAAGAAGAAAAGATAACAGAGGGCTCCCATCATGAAAAGGAAAGGTTCATGTGGGAAAAATCTGGAGCCTTCCCTCACCCCAGCCATTAGGTTGGGGTAGGGGAAGGCCTTACCTTTCTAAGGCCTGGAGATTCAGTGATCCTTTTGCTGGACTGCCTGCCATGTGGGGGAGAGAACCTTTGTCCTAAGGAAGTTAATTTTAAATTCCCCAGGTGAGTCAGAGAGACAGCTGATTGGTTCATACCTGACCAATCAGTTTTAACACCTAGGTTTTAGCTCTAGATAGACACCTCCCACTCAAGGGGAGGGTGTCTCTGGAGAGTGCCTGGACCATCACAATATGGGACTGAGTGGTTGCCTGTAATCCCAGCACACAGGAGGCTGGGGTAGTAAAACTGCCGTAAGTTTGAGGGCAGCTTATGCTACGTGGTAAGTTCTAGGTCAGCCTGTGCTACAGAGTGAAATGTGGTTACAGAAACACAAACAAGCAAACAAAAAGGATAGACATGCATCTGGCTAGTGGTTCCCGGCCTGGGAAATCCAAGAGCATGCCTCTGCCTTCTGGTGAGGGCATCAGTGCTGTGTCACACTTGGCAGAGGGACAGAGAAGATTGGGCTCACCTTGCTTTTGTTAGAGTCCTCCTCCCCCTGCTAGCTCAACAGCAGAGACCAGTTTTCTTCTGGAAAGTCTCAGAAGGGCTCTGATCTGACGGGTCAGCCAGGGCTGGGAAGTGACTTGACCGTTCCAGGGAACTGACCATTGAGATGGCTAGACCCTGGGAAACAGAATCATAACTGTGAAATGGCAGTCTGAATTAAAAAAATGGAGACATTCTGGTTCTAACACTAAGAGCACTGATTGAATCATATCTAAGTTCTCATGACCTCATCACACCCCGAGTCTCAAGGACACACAGCAGTTACGGTTTCAACATGAGTTTTTGAGGGACATTCAAATCATGGCCCCACCTCTGTCACCTGTTCTGACCCCTCATCCCACCCTGTCCACCACTCAGCAAGGGTTTCTTTGGGAAAAGATAAGCATGTATGAACACATATTATAATTCACCACCTTCCTTACACAAAAGGAGACTCAATACCTACTGCTGTGAATCTCACTTTCCCACTTATTCATAGATCCTTGAAATTACTCCATGGTGATATATAGAGAGGTTTCTCACTTTTTTAGACCCTATGGCAGAAATATTCTAAAATTAACTTATCTCACCCCTTTTGAGTAACTTTTTTTGGTGCTTTTGTCAGCATTTTCTCATATACATATTAGTTGCCTGGTATAACCATTATTTCATTTCCTAAATGGAAAGACCTTTTGGTAGGATAGATCCCTAAAAGTAGCCTCAAGTGCATTTACTATATTGATAACATTCTTTCTTGAATCTCTCTGTAGGTTAGCAGGACATTGAACATCTGTGTATTACTCGTGGGTTAAATACTCCGAAGAGGAAGACAAGTCCAGATGTAACTGCCAGTTGGTGTAGAGGGTTGGGTACTGATGGTGATGAGCATCTCTGAGTTTCTATGCCAGCTTGCATGTGTTCTATGTTCAAGGAGAAACAGGAGGAAGATAGATATTTTTATAGGCACTCTGTCAGGGATAGAAGCCTGAAGAGAAAGGAAGGAGATGCCACTCAGCCTGCTCTGGCAAAACTAGAACTGGTGTCTGGTCCAGTCTTACCCGAGATTTCTCAACCACAGCGCCCCCTACTTCTTCCTCAAACTAGCACACCCGGTGGGCTGCCACTTCTGGGTTAGTACCCTGAGTCCACGAACCAATCAGATCTCTCCTTACACACCTGAGTCTGGTAACAAGGCTCTCCCTAATTGGATGAGTCCATGGTCCTTACAAAGGAGCCTGACCACCTAGGAAAACCTCGTGTCTTCCTTTTTTTGATTTTGCCTGTCTCTCCCCCTCCCAGCTGGCTGGGGGGGGCACTTTCTTCTGCCTGCTTGCCTGCAACATATGCTTTCTCACCTTGCTATATACATGATTTTTCTTTGATACCTGAGTCCTTTGTTATGTTTTTTAGCCTAACTTAAAAATAAATACAAGGAAATTGAAGAAATTAACATTAGCATTTTATTTGGCCATATATATATATTTGTCTTTAGCATTTCAGCACAATCAATATAAAGATATGCACAGGAAACAGAGAGAGATGAATTCTGGTGCTTGGCTCTCTTTCTCCTTTTTTTCCCAGTCTGGGACCCAAGCCCTCATTCAGGGTGGGCCCTCCTCACTGAAGCAAACTTCTATGGAATCATCCTCACAGACAAGACTAGAGGTGCGTCTCCTAACTGATTCTAAATCCAGGCAACTTGAAAATAAAGATTAATTAACTAATGAAGAGTAGGAAGACTGCACATGAACACAGGCAAGGAAGCATTTAAGAATGCTTCCCACAACCTGTTTTGGGTGGGTACTTTCTCCCAGCAATGAGGACGTAACTGACACAGCAAATGATGTTTTTCTTTCTATTCTTTATCTGCTCAAGTCCAAATCCTTGAGGTTATCTTTGACCACTCTATCTCCTCTCCATCAGCAAATCCTGACCATTCTACCAATAAGTCACATCCAGAATTTAACTGGATGTGCCAATGCCAGCCCAGTCCATGATACTGTCATCACCTGTATGAATCAAGGGCACCACAGCCTCTTAAATGGCCGGACTGCATCTGCCCTTGCCTCGTTTCTCTTGAATCTCAACAAAGACCTTGGCAACATCCTTGTCAGCAGGTGTCACTCCTCTTACACATGCTGTCACCCTGCTGTCACACAGCAGCAATTGCATCCCTGCTCTCATTTCCATTTCTTTTCTTCCTCGATTTATGTGCCGGTATCCTCTGCCTTTTGCTGATCTTTGAGCACCAGGCTTGCTTCATCCTTAAGCCTTTCCTACTTGCTTTTTCTTCTTTCTCACTCGGCTATCTTACCTTTTCCAGATCAGGACACAAGTACCTCATCCCCAGTGAGACCTTCCTCAGTCCTCCAGCTTCAGTGACAGACTTCTAAGTCTTTATTCCATTCCTTATTTGGTTGATCTCCTGGTTACCATGATTGTCTCACATGTTATAGATTTTCATCTTGCCTATTATATAATTATATATCTATTAAAATAGAGGATGCGTAGAACTGATTTTTTTAAAGAACTGAATGTTTCACAGTTGACAGATACCTAGAACTTCAAACAAGTCATAGTGGATACTCAGTACATAGTGTATGAGTAGATGGGTAAGTGGTGGAAGCAGAAAAGATTTTCAGTGAGGTATTATATTCAACAATTTGCAGAGCCTTCTAGGTACTGTGAACTTGCTAGATACTGTGGGCATACCTGAGCCAAAGATTGTTTAGATATCCGTGGTAGTTTGTATGTTCCTCTCATAGGCTCAGATGTTTTGCTAAAGCTTGTAACTTGGATTTATAGCTGCCTGGCTGGAACAGGTGTGCTTGGAGTTGGATTTGATTCCAGTATAAAGGCATGCAGAGAGGTCTGAGCTCTGCCTGGTTCACTGATGTTTGTTGTCGCTTTGTATTTGCTTGTGGTGTGGGTTGTTTGGTGTTGTTTCTCTCTGCTTGGCTCTGTGAAAGGGAGCCAACATCTGCCACCACTAAGAAAATTCCCCTGGATCTGTAAGCCTGAAATAAATCCCATTCCTCACACAGTGTCAGTTTGGAAGTTCATCCAAGGACTGTGGATCTGACTACAATATCTAAACACACTCCAGGGAAAAAACTGTAAAAAGAATCAGAGTGGATAATGTACATGAGAACGCATGTCAATGGTCACTCAGAAGTGAAGAGAGTCAAATATTGTCAGAGATAGAGCAGTTGAGGGGTCAGCTGAGGGCTCAGGAAGAATGAGGACTGAGGGAGAGGGGAGCTGAGGAGTCACTATGTCACATATGCCCAAGTTAGCAGTCACCAAGGAAGTGTGTACTGGTTGAGTCTGGTGTTCTCTGAGTGATACCCACACTCAGAGAACAGAGCAGAGGCAGTGAGGAAGAGCAGGAAGCCCTAGTGAATTAAAAATATTTGGAGGCCTTCTGCCCAGTCCTGTTTTAGTTTAAAGAAATAGTTTTAAATTAATTAATTTAATTATTTGCAAGCAGAGAAATAGAGAAGAGAGACAGAGCGAATGGTTGTGTCAGGGTCTCCAGCTGCTGCAAGTGGACTCCAGATGCATGCACCATTTTGAGTATCTGGCTTTATCTGGTTACTGGGGAATTATACTTGGGTCCTTAGGCTTTACAGGCAAATGCCTTAACCACTGAACCATCTCTCCAGCCCTTGGTGATTTAAAATGTAGACAAGATAGTCATCTGGAGATTGTGCCTTGATCATTTTCAGGATGTGGGAGGATAAACCATGTAGCTCTGTTTTTCATGAATCTTCCAGAAACATAAATGAATAAAGAGACACAGGCTGTGACCTGGGGACATCAGTGATAACGCTCCCCTGCTGCCTCTGTGCTGAGCAGGTCTTCAATGCTCTTCTGATTCTAGGTGGTACATATTTACCGGGGAGAATTCCCCAGCAGAACAGGTCAACTCTGAACTTCCAGAGGCCACTCCTAATAATATAAATAAACAAATCCACTTCAAGGACACACTAGAGCCTGTCAACATGAGGCTTCTGATAGCTCATCTACAATATCAGTTACTTCTCTCATTGCTGTGATAAACCACCCGACAAAAGTGATTTAAGTAGAGAAGAGTTCATGTTGACTCACAAGGTCAAGTTATAGTTCATCAAGGCAGGGGAGGCATGGGTGGGAGAGGACGAAGCAGCTGTTCATATCGTGTCTATGGTGAGGAAGAAGGCGGGGGCGGGGAGAAACGATGCTGCTCAGCCAGCCCTCACCTTGTTATAGAGTCTAGGACCCCAGCCCATGGAATGGTCTTGCTTAGGATTAGGCTTAGCCTGCATTTCTCACTGCTGTATGACACAGGAGTGCAAGGCCAGCTTATTTCTGTGCCCTCAGCAGCCAACATAGTACCTAGCACATGTGGGCAGGTCCTCAGTATGTGTTAGGATATGCCATTTCAGTGCATCGTAACTATGTACACATATGTCCATCATAACTGTGTTGTTATGCTCATGCTTGTGTAGAAGTGATCCTCTTCAGTCCCCACTTCAACCTGATTAGGAATTTCATGGTATCCATTTTAAAGATGAGAACACAGAGATTCAAGAATGTAGGTAACCTGCCCCCAGCCCCAGCAAGCAGTGTTTGTGATAGGAAGATGGATAATTGTGCAGAAGCCCTCTCTGTCCCCAAGCACATATTGGAATAAAGGACAGTGTAACTGAGCGTGTTCTGCAAAATCAAAGTACTCACAAGCCAAGTGACATCTCCAGAGGTCAAGCTTACGGGGTCTTTCCAGATTCATTTTCTCAAGTATTCATTATGTTTCAGAGAAAGAGGAACTAAACAGTGCAATTTCCTCAGCCACTGCTCACTAATAATCAGAAAGGAAGATGGGCCCCGAGCAGTTGCACTAGCATGACCGTGGGAAGCCCACGTTCTTAGGCACTGTGAATTTGCATGCCACTTGGTACAGCCTCGTTGCTGGCTATAGTTTTCCAAAGCATGGATGCTCATGCCCTTTGACCCAAGATGTCTACTTTTAGGAGGGCATATGCACTTGGATATGGAAAATATATCATCACAAGAATGTTTATTGTTGCCTTTCATTAGTAACAAAGGAGTAAAAAGTCCAAGTGCCCATGGAGATGGGTCTGCTTAGGCAAACTATAGCCGCACAGTGTAACGGAATGCTAGAATCATTAAGTGATTTCCATATATGTGCTGGAATGGAATGTTATCAGCATACAGCATGATGTGAAGAAAGCCAGGTAACCAATTGGAGATGTCAATATATATTTACAATGAAGATCTGTCTCACTATATATGTATGGATATATGTGCATATGCTTATGTATTTACACATGACTTTTGCCGCATATGAATTTATCAAATTTATTGTCAAAAAAGGGCCGGAGAGATGGCTCAGCAGTTAAAGACATTTGCTTGCAAAGTATGATGGCTTGAGTTTGATTTCCCAGTACTCATGCACAAACTGGTACATACATCTGGAGTTTCTTTGCAGTGGCAAGAGTAGCATTCTCTCTCTTTCTCTTTCTCTTTCTCTTTCTCTCTCTCTTTCTCTCTCTCTCCAAGTAGACAAATGATTTCAAAAACAAATAGTATATTTAAAGCCATGGTTTATGGAAGGCAGATCTCAGATGTCTTGTTATATGCAAAAAAAAGAGGTTGCAAAAAAAAACAAAGAAAGAGGTTGCAAAGTTGGTAACAGAGTAACTGGTTTTGAACCTTGCACTATAGACAGTATGCTTGAAAGAAGAGAACAAAAGGGTAGGGAGAAGTAGAGACAGAATGTAGTAAAAGATTAGGGACATGAACTTGAAGCAAAGCTAGCATTTTATATTCCATTTTCATATCTGTAGTGCCCATCTAGCATGTGGACATAACTCTCCATTTTTCAAAAAGGGTGGATTCCAGAAATAAGTGTCTGGCTAATTCATTCATTCACTTGCTTAAACAGCACTTAGGGCTTCAACTTGAGCTCCAGGATGCCAGGAAAAAGACATTAAATGTTACCAACCTATCTTTGAACAAACAGCCGGCCTCATGGGAGGAAACACCTAGAAGAAACTGTCAGAGGGTTACTGGGCTGAGTGGTCCAGCCCAGAGCCTCTCGGAATCATCTCTCTTGTCCCGGGAGATCTCTGGTATCTCTGATATTCAGACAGCAGAGTAAATAATGGGAGACCTGCCCCTGTGTGGGAGGCTTCCTGAGCAAGATGTCCTGGAGCTGAGACTTGACAAGTCAGCAGCACATGGCATCTGTGAAGATAAAGGGGGAGAAACTCTCGGAATGTCTGGGGACAGGGACCCGTGGAGACAGGAAAAGCAGAGGGGGCCAACTTGCAGTAGGCTGCGTCTTAGAGTGTGTTGGGGAGGTGAGGGAATTAGAGTTGCATCTTCAAAAGGAGAGCCTGGAAAGACCATCTCCACAGCTGTGATGCAGAGAATGGATGCAGACTGGGGAGGGAGGCCTTGGGAGATCGGTTGAGAAGCCGTTCTGAGGTGAGAATGGATGAAGTTGTAGTAGAGAGGAAGAACATGGACATCTCACGAATCACTTTCAGGCAGGCAGGAACCAACCTCCTGCAGATATGGGCGAGGAGGTCAAGGGACCTTTGGGATGTTTTGAGCTTGAGCACCTGTTCCTTCAACCAAGACCAGAAAGCAGCCAGGTGAAGGTGGATGCTCAGCTTTCAGATTTACGCATGAGACCACTCCTCCCTTCTCTAGTTGCCTGTGAGACCCTAGGGACCTTGGCCATGACTCAGTTTTTCACTCTCTCACCTTCCTTTGGTGCTCACTTGTGTGGGGCTCATGTGCTGTGGCCATAAATCCTATAGGGTCGCAAATCTTCAGAGTCCTTAGCTCTCCAGTGTTAAGCACTAAATGACATCCTCCCAAACTTATCATGCTGAAGACTTCTTGTGTCTCCAAATGTGACTGTATTTGAAGACAGTGTAATTATGAAGAGATAATTACAATGGGATCTATGTGATCCTTGCTCATAGAGGCTCTGGGACTGTTGTCTTCTGTCGGTGCACAGGGTCTCTGCACGGTCTCATTTATATCTTGGCTTCAAGCTCTATGCTGAAGCCTTGCATATGAGTGTCCCCAGCACTGAACGCTATGTGGCACCAGTCTTGATGCCTCCTCTTTGGAGGCATCTAACAAACATCTAACAAAATTCTCTCCATTAATGCCTTTCCCCCAAATCAAACCTTCCTTCCAGTTTTCCTATTTCTATATAGAGAAATAGTGTCCTTTCTTCAATCAGTTACTCAGACCCAAACTACTGCATCATCTTTGACTCCTCCTTTCTCAAAAACCACATCCTATGCAGCAAATTCTGTTGCTTTTGCTTTCAAAGCATAGCAAGAGTTAGGATCTTTTTACCCCACTGTCACCTTTGTTACTGCAAGTCAAAGTCTTCAAAACTGGCCTCCATCCTCACCCTCTAAGGTTTATTCTCAATACCAAAGCCACGGTCAGATCAACTCACTCATTGACCTTAGATAGAGAAAAACGAAATGCACAATCCAGAAGTCCTTATCCTGTCGCATAAATAACCTGGCCTCCTGCGACCCTCAGAACGTCTAGTCTCTTAATCTGTCATTGTAGCTACAACCTTGCTGCTCCTTGAACACATCAGGGCTTTCTTGCCTTGGAGCCTGCCTGGAAAAGCACTGTCCCAGGTGGCCTGATCCCTCACACGACAAGGTAACAGATGTCCTCTTGGGAAAGGGGAAGCAGGAAAATCCACTTTGTTTGGGGTTTCCCACTTAGAATGCACACACACTGCATATCAGACATAATTCCAAACATCCCGTCCCTTCAGCAACCCCAGCCATGGAGGATGCACTATCGGTCACATTTTTTGAGGAACCATCATATCCCGAGAATTCTGCTAACTCATCTAGGAATAACTCCTGTGTGAAGTCAATCTCTGAGAAGAAGCTAATCTCTGCTTCATATCACAAGCATAGAGGTTAAGTAATTTGGGGGTTTTCAACTGCTCTGTCTAAGAGAGGGTCACACTAAGCAGAGACTTTAAAGAAGTCCAAGCAGGCTTTTGTGAAAGCCACAAAGTAGAGGTAGGGCGTTCATTCCCAGGCAGAACACAGCACTTGCAAACTGTCAGGTTCAAGTGCAGGACTGTCAGGGCAGCTGCTCAGAAGTCTGCAAGGAGCCGCTGGAGGACGGCTGTTGATGTCCTTTCAAACCTTATTGGTCCAGCCACCCGGGGAACTCTGAAGCAGGGGCTGGCCAGGGGTTGGGGGTAGACAGGGAAGCGACCGAAGACAGGAAAGGCCAGCCAGCGCTCCTCCTCGCCTCGCCTCTCTCCCAAGGGTCCCATGGAGACCTGCGAATTCAGCCCGGTGTCCGCCGGGGACACACCTTGCTGCCGGCTGTCTAGGAAAGCCCAGCTCGGCCTGGGCGTGGGTCTCCTGCTCCTGCTCCTCCCGGCCGTGGCGGTGGTCGCCGCTGTGAGGTGGCGCGCACCGCTGACCTGGAGCGGGAAGGGGACCACCAGGCACTTTGCCGACGTCTTCCTGGGACGCTGCTTCTCCTACACGCGGATCCTCCGGCCCGAGCTGCGGTGAGCTGGGCTGGGGGCGCGGGCGCGGGCGCGGGCGCGGGCAGGCTGCCCATCGGAGCGGGGCTCGGCGGACTCTGGGTGCTGAGCGGCCGCTGGCCGGCCTGGCAGAGGTGCCCGCCTCGCTGGCAGGCTGGGGACCCTGGGACAGAGGCTGGGAAAGCCGCTGACAGATTCCACTTGGTGGCTTGAGGACCTTGGGGGGGGGGGGGAGAAGGGGAGCAGGGGCCGACCGCCAACTGCAAACGTTTTATTCACCTCGAAGAGCGCCCTGACACGGTGGGTGCCTGCAAGCCCAGCATTCTGGAAGCTGGGCCAGGAGGATGACTCTGAGTGCCAGGACATGGTAAAATTCCAGAAGAGCCTAGGCTCCAGAGTGAGACCATGTTTTAGAACACACACACACACACACACACACACACACACACACACACACACACACACACACACACACACCCCATCAGAACAGCGTCGGATGGTTTCTTTTTGTGTCCAGAAATGCATGTGACCTTTAAGAAAGCAAAACAAAGCTGAGATATGGGTCAGCCACGTCAGTTTGCTGAATGGTACAAGCCCCTTAACTCCTGGGCAGGTGAACCCCATCCAGAGGCGTCTTATCCCCCTCCCTGAAAGGAAGCACTTGTTGCACGGATTTCCAGAGCTTAAAGCAGCTCGGCTGGGAAGCACGCAGTTTCACACGAAGTGTTGGCGTTGGCCTGCAAGCCTGCGTGTCAGGCTGGCCAGCAGCTCCGGGCTCAGCTCCTGATTCTGAACTTAAAGGATGTTCAAGGAAACATTCCGGCGTCCTCTGGAGGATGTGTTTGCAGATATAAAATGCCTTTGTCATTGAATCATTTCAGTAATTTCACACTGCTTAGATGAGCACATCCACATTAGAGTCAGCGTGGCTTTTGAGGTGTGTTCAGAACACGCTCAGAAAGAACCCCATGTGTGTGTTCAGGACACGCTCAGCACAGAACCCGTGTGAGCGCCCGTGTCTACATGCATGGATTCAAACTATTCACATTTGTCTGAGCAAATATTAACCCAATATTTATCTAACTGGTAATCCTGTCAAAAAGAAGAGGATAGCCTATGTACACTTTTTAAAATTTATTATTATTGTTATCCATAATTAGATACATTGAATGAACAAATGATGAGTTGACATCCCCATTTCCTTAATTTCCCTCCTCCCTGTGGCGCATGGTGCTTATACCCAGCTGCGTACACTTTGATGCGCATCCCCCGGACGTCGCTCACTGCACGTCCACACATTTTTGTACAAATGGGTCTGCGATGAGATGCTTACTGTGCACCAGGCACTTCAGAAGGATCCAGTCATGTAGTCCTTTAGCAGTCGCGCGTGGGTTGGGATGCTTGCTTGGCTTGTGCCTTGGTGAAGCCCTGGGCTCACTGTGAGCGGCACCGTGAGTGAACAGGAAGAAAGAACAGAACAAAACGCAATACAACTGCACTGGGGAGTTCTGATTGGATCCCCATTTGACAGATAAGCAAGCTGAGTTAGAAAGTTTATGTAAGTTGTCCAACATTTGGTCAAACAGACTGAATTCTTTTTTAAAAAAATATTTTATTTATACATTTTCAAGCAGAGAGAGAGAGAGAGAGAGAGAGCAAGCACACTAGGGCCACCTTGTGGGTCTGGCCCATGTGGGTACTGGGGAATTGAACCCGTGGCCCTGAGCCATCTCTCCAGCCCCAGACTGAATTCTTAACCACTAAGTTAACTTATTTATGCATGTTGTGTAGGGAGAGTGGCTGTAAAGGCTATTAGACACGTGCAGAGACTTGAAATGGAAGGGAACAATACTAACAGCTAAAAGGCACTTTGCCCTCGGGTGGTTTGAGAGCATGAACTCTGCGGTCAGACTGCCTGGGTTTAAGTCCTGGCTCTGTCACGGCATGACCATGGACTAGGTCTTTTATGTACCTGTGCCATGGTGTTCTTATCATGGAAAAACAGAAACACTGGCCACAGGACCAGCTCCGGGGCAAGTTAGGAGGATGACTAAGACAAAGCATCTTGTGCTCACAATCTTACTTCTTGAAAATGGAGCATTGCAGACACCTTGGCCCAGTAACCAATGTGGATCAAGCACAACCATTGATGATGGACACCTTGTTGAGCAGGCACCATCCATTACGTCAGTCCTCCCCAGACGTCAGGTTGTTTCTCGTCTGTTGCACCTCTTTAACTGAACACTGAGTCCTGGAGATTTTTCACCTTGGTACATCTAGACCTACCTCATTCACTTTCAGTAGTTCTTACTATCCCAGGGGGAGATGTAACTATTTCCAGTTGACAAGAAATTAGTTTCCAATGTTTAAATCCCAGCCATTCATTCCAAAAATATTAGTCTGGACCTTTATGTGAGTGAATGACTCTTGTGATAATTTCACCTATAGGAGAGAAACAGGCTGCAGCAAATATTTCCCGCTTTTATTTTGTATACATACTGAAGTGTTGCACATGATAGATTTCTAATAATGAAATTTCTGGGTAAGAGAGAAAATTATACATATTTCATTTTTTCCAAGTTCCAGATATTTCCAAAATGGCCTTACTACTTTTCACTTCCACATCAGACTATAAGAGGGCAAGCTTCTCCATAATCTCTCCACTATTTAATAATGAGAAAAATAGCACCTAATTGTTCCCTGGTTGCCAGTGACTCTAAGCATCGCGCATATGTTTTTCGGCCATTTAAACGCACGTTTAGGTCCTTGATCATTTCCATTGAGTTGCATTTTTATTTGTTTTCTGGGTGCTCTTAAGCTTCAAATGAATTTACACACATATACACAAATTGTCATGTAGCCATATCCCTGAAATTTCCACATGAAAATGTTTTATGGGCAATAGTACAAGAATGACAGTTTTATTTTCAAGACCAGAAAATACTGACTTGGAAATGTTTGTTCTTGATTCTTCATTGAGCAATCAGAACACTGTCCTCTCTGTGTTTTCTCAGACACAGCAAAAGAAATGACTCGGGACTTTGAGCATTCTTTCTTTCCCGAAGTCCTCTGAGTCACACCCCAAGCGTGTCATTCTGTGGATTTCCATTTTTGCATTAGGAGTGTTATCAGACTTTCTGCCATGACATCACATGGGTTGCCCTTCTTCCAGCCTCCAATAACCACTTCCCCTGTGTCCATTTAGGCAACACTGGCAGCTTTGAGACCTCTCTCCTGCTACCTGTCACCTAACCTCAGTGTTAGGGCAAAAGGATCTCTAGAAAAACAGAAACCACACACAGTATGAGAGAGGGGTCGAGAGACAGATATTTGCAGGAATTGACTCATGCAGTGTGGAGACTGGAAATTCGAGGAATCTTCAGGGTAAGCCAACAGGTGGAAGTCCTGGAATTGTTGATGTCACAGCTTGAGTTTGAAGGACTTCTCTGGAAGGATTCTCCTTTCCTCCTGGAATCCCAAACTTTAAGGCCTGGTTAAACTAGGCACACCCACAGTTTTGGAGGGGAACGTACTTTACTCTAGGTCTCCGATTAGATTACTCTAATGCTAATGTCATGTAAACAACACCTTCACAGCAACAACGAGATGTGTTTGACCAAGTAACTGTGTACTGTGGACTAACCAAGTTAGCCCTTGAAACGAAACGTCACGCTGTTTCAGGTTTACTTCTGCAGCACCACACTGCCAGACACTATTTTCTTTTTCTGCATAATTACTCCTGCCCTGCAATCAGAGACTTAAAGCACCCATCATGCCTTCTGTTCCATGGTTCTGAGCACTGGCATTCCCTGCCCTCTTTTTCTGCTTTCTGTTTGGGAGCACAGACCAAACTCCTCCTGCCCCATGCTTTTCCCTCTGTGAGGGACTGTGAGCCAAAATTAACTCTGCCTCCCTTAATTGTTTGTCAGCTGTCATGGCTAATATTGATTGTCACCTTGACAGGGTCTAGAGTAACCTACAAGGAAAGTATCTAGGCGTGCCTATGAGGGAGTTTCTAGAGGGGTTCATTGACCTGGGAAAATTCACCCTTAATGTGGATGACAGCATTCCACGAGCTGGGATCTGAGTAAAAGGGAGAAAGTGAACTTAGCACCAGCGTTCATGCTCTGCTTCCTGATTATGGATGCAGAAGAAGCTGTCTTCATGTTCCATGGCTGTGCCTCTCCACCATGAAGGACCATACCTTCAAAAGGTAAGCCAAAAAACCTCTCTGCCTTCATCAATCTGCCTCCGTCAGGAATCTTGTCGCAGCAATGAGAAAAGAAACGTGCAAAAATGTGGTGGCCAAGGTGGGTCATTGCTGTGACAAACCTGACAGAGTGTCCTTGGGTCTCTGGTCCTGGAGGACTGTGATTCAGACGCAAGAATCTCTGGAATTCAGGCTTTACTTATGCAGCACCACACTGGAAGCAGAGGTTAGTGGGGCATCTAGAGAGCCAAGTGCTGAGAGCCATGCAGAGAGGGGAGGCACAGACGTGGAGCTCAGAGGAAACAGGACTCTGTTGGAGGACATCTGTGTGACACTCGGTCAAGGAAGGTGGTTTCAGTTGACTGCTACCCTCAGAGACTGAATAAAGCTGAATTCAAAAGTACTAAACTAGTGTGTTTGGTGGAGGATATTTCAGGACAGGACAGCATTCAGGTTGTGCTCTTGTCACTTCTCACTGCTGTTGTCCAGATCTACAGTAAGCGACAATGGAAAAGTATGTGTTGCTTGGTGGGAAAGAAGAGTTTCAGTGTGGCAGCTCCACTCGCTGGCCCGAATCCCAGACGGAATGAAATGAAGAACAGAGCTGAGTCCCAGCATTAATCACTAACTACAGAAGTGACCTGACCAGCTCTCCACATTCCTTCCCTCTGTGGTGGATTCTACCCTCAAAATGTGATCCAGACTAAGCGCTCCTTTCCTAAGTTGCTTTCGTCTAGTATTCTACCACAGCAATGAGAAAAGTAGCTACCATATCAGTTATTTGGTCACAGTGATAAAAAAGTAATTACAGGGGTTTTGCACACAGGGTCTCGTGCATCGAAACACATACTCCACTACTGAGCTACACGCCCAGCCTCATGGACAGGTGGATACTGAAACTTGGCCTGGATTACGCAGCTCTGCCTTCTCTGAGTTGGACTAGGAGCATTAAACCAAAATATTCCTGAATGGAACACCCTTGGTTCTGCTGCCTCTATGGCTCCACTCAGGACCTACTTCTTACCAAGAAGGCCCTTGCTGTATCCACCTTCTTACAAGATGGCCCTTGTAGTTACCTTCTTGTTGTTGGGATAAAGTACCTGAATAAAAGCAGCTGATAGAGGAAAGTTTTTTTTATCTTGGCTTACAGTCTCAAGGAGAAGCTCTGTGATGGCAGGGGAAGGCATGACATGAGCCAAAATGGGTCATCACCTCTGCCATGGCAGGTGGAAAACCGAAGCAGAAAAGCAATCCAAACTCTAGCCAGGGGGCACTGGCTATGACACCCCTAAGCCTGTCCACAATCACATACCTCCTCTAGCAAATGGCCACCAGCAGGTAACTCAGCTTTCAGATCACATGAGTTTATGGGGGAATATCTGAGCCAAGCACCATGTCTCTCTGGACATAAGGCCCGAGAGACATAAGACTCACTAAAGTGTGGACAGATGTTTAGCACTGAAAATATTTCTTGATACTATGGGAGCGTATCAGATGGCCGTGTGACAGGCAGGACCTGGAACATGTGCAGGGTTGTGGTGGACTTTGCATGGGAGAGTCAAGAGTCAGAACCCACAGTGAGGTGGGGCTCTAGGAAGGAAGGTCCTGGAAGTCATGACTCCAATTCCGTGTATCTTCACAGCTCAGTGAAGACAGACAGGAAGGCAGCCACTGTGACGACTGCAAAGACTGGCGTCTTGGGCAGCAGTGCAGGCACTGGAGCAGGCTCTTTATCCCAGGTGCAGGAGCCAGAGGGAGGAAGCCTTACTCATCTAATGGTCTAGCACAGCCCTCATCATATTCGAGTCATTTGCAAATGCTCACTGAACTGGACTCACTGTCTGACATAGTATCACAATGGCTGGACACAAATATAAACAGTAAAAGGCTGAGAGAAATGCCATCTGTCTTCCCCTGCTTTTGGACGGGCATTTCTGTGCTAAGATTTGCTGCCTTTTCGTGTCATTTTCACATCACTTCTTTTATTTTCCTTTTTGCTGCTTCTTCCTCTTTAAAATTTCCAGATTTTCCCAGAGGCTAATTCTCTATTTTTACTTTGTACTTCCCTATATCTCCTATCTTAATGACTTCAGCATGTTATTAAGGTCAACTCAGATCTTTGTTCTCATGTGAAGAAAATGAAAAGCTCATGCAAACACAGGAAAACTTACTGATCTTGGACTGGAACTCACAGAATCATGAGCCAAAGTAAACCTGTTGTCTTTATATAAGATTTGATCAAGCATTTGATTATGGTGGTAGAAAGCTAATCAATACAGCTTCAAGTACAAAAAAGGTCAAGAACAGCCAACTTTAACAACATAACTTGAAAATATTGTACAATGTTTAAAGCACAAAAAGTTAAGAGCATGGCTTTCCTAGTATATGGAATCAGTCCACATTAGAGTTGCTGCATTTGTAAGGGAATTAGTAAGATGGTAAGTTCAGCTCAAATAGTATTTTGAAACACTGAGTATTTGAAATATTTTATGAGAATTAGATTTAGGTTAGATATAAAACTGGCTACTGTTCTAAAGAGTAATAAAAAGCCAGAAACTTTGTGATATATTTTATTGCACAGAAATTATTTGCATCTCTAACACACAAGATCTACCAGTTACCATTAAATCTCATAAGGTTTGAACTATAAATTTAAAGTAAATGGCAATGAAACCCAATATAGGTTATATAGATTACACTAGTTCATTAATTCTTGGCTAATTCTGTCCAATACTCTCTGCCTTAGTCCATTTACTACTATTATAATTTAGTAGCTAGGGTGAGTAATGGATAAAGGAAAAAGGGAGAGCTAGCTCACTATTTTGGAAGTCTAAGAGTGTGGTGCCACAGCACCTCAGCTCTGGCCATGTTTGGATGCATCCCAACTCAGCAGGTAACATCATGATAACGAGATCTTGTGTAGAAGAGATCATGTGACCAAAAAGGAAGTCAGAGGCCAGAGAGGGACTTAAGGAGGCTGTTATAGCAGCATGTTGACACAGGAACTCACTTCCTCCATGAGACCAGCATTATTAATCCTTTCTGAGAGCAATTTCTAAGGACCTTTCATTAGGCCTACCTCTTAAAGGTCCTGCCTTCTCAATAGTCTCACATGGGGAGCCTCACTCCCACCAAATAAACCTTTGGGGGACACACAGACCATATCCAGACCATGGCAGTATTCAAGTATAATATTAGAAAGATATGCTGCTCATCTTTTGGTCTTCTAAATTTTAAGTATTTTGTAGAATCAATAAATAAATCATTCCTGGAACTTTCGTCCAGGACTCTTCCCTCCCCCATACCAAAAAAGTTGAAGTCCTTTATATACACTGAAGAGATTTTTGCAAATAAGCCTTTTCCATTACTCCTCATGTTTATGGTTTATCTCTAGATCACTTATAATGCCTATTACAATGGAAATGCTGAGTAAATAACATGTTATCTGTATAATATAGAGAATGACAATGATGGGGAAAAGTCTATAGATTTTTTTGTTCCAACTCATTTTCTTTAAAAAATGATTTCAATCCGCAGTGTGTTGGATCCAAAGATGTGAAACTCACCTGAAAATTCTCCTAGATCCCATGTGCACAGCAGCAATGAGATTATACAAAATTTTCTGAATTTGTGGAACTTATATTTTATAGGCATAGAAAAAGACATGAAACATAACAGAAAAATGTGTAATATAGCAAGTGGTGGAAAATCATGAAAAGAGTATGGAAGGGTACTCACTCTGTTCAATTTCTCATGTGTTAGTGCATGTGTACACATGGATGCATAGATGTATATATGAGCGTGGGCACATGTGTGTGTATGGGTGGGTGATGGTGTGTGTCTCTCAATTTCTCCCCACCTTAGATGACCTGGAATTCACTATCTAATTCCAGGCTGACCTTGAACTCATGGTGATCCTCCTACCTCTGCCTTCCGAGTGCTGGGATTAAAGAAGCACCACAGTGCCCAGCACTCACCTTAGATTTTGAGACAAGGTCCCTCTCTGAATTTAATGATCACTGTTTTGGCTAGACTAGCTACTCAGAGAGCTCCAGGCCTTCCCTGTCCCTCTCTCTCCAAGGCTAGGATTACAGTCGAGCACCACCATACCCAGCTTTCATTTTCATGCTGGGGATCTGAACTCAGGTCCTTGTGGTTGAATGGCAAGAATTTTACCCTCCGAACCATCTCCCAGCCACCATAATTTTCCCAAAAGTATACTTTTTTTACTGATTTATTCTACTTTGGTATTATACTTTACATTATATAAACATCTATTTTCATTTTCTTTACTACCCATTCTCCTTCATTTATGAATATGTATTAGCCATTTGTGGCATTATTATTATTATTATTATGTATTCCTGTGGCATTATCTAATATGCTCTTTTCATGCCTTTAAACTGAGGACAGGTTAGAGTGACATTGGGCCTTCGAAGACGGAGCTTTTCTTCAGCATCACACCAAGAGACCCAGACTGTCCCATTGTCCCACATTTGAGGGAAGTTATCATGGTGGGGTGTCACATGCCTGGCTCATTTCATAAGTTCTACAGCAACTTTTTATCCAAATGATTCAGCAGTATTTGGTTGTGGCCAAGACTAATAAAAGTTCTCTGTAAATCACCAGATTGGTACTTTCTAACTGAAAGATTCCCTGAGCACATATTTACTCAAAGTCTCCTAATAGGGGGCTTTCTTCACCATTTTGTTGCCCTGAAAGAGAGTGCTCATAAAGGAAAGACACTACAGACACTTGATTCTTTCCCTTTATCCGTCAATTGACATGTGTATCAGTCAAGGTTCTTCAGAGAAACAGAATCAATAGAATGTGTAGATAGATTATAGGTAGATATAGATGATAGAGAATAGACAGATGATGGATGGGTGATGGAGAGATGGATAGAGTATAGGCAATAGATAGATGATAGATAGATAATAGATAGATAGATAGATAGATAGATAGATAGATAGATAGATAGATAGAGGATATGGAGATAAATGACAGGCATCAACTAGATTGGATTAAGGAATTCCTAGACGCTTGGATGATTATTGTGGTCCAGTCTGTGAGGCTGTTTCCAGAGGAGGTGGGCATCTGAGTTTGAGTGCGCTAGTTGGGAAAGAGCTGCTCTCAAAGTAGGCAGGCACCATTCAATCAGCCAGGAGCCTGTAGGAAACAAACACAGATGAATTAATTGGGGTGTCTGGTATCTCTGGCTCTCTGTGACTTCAGTGAAAGATGGTGGTGAGAAGTGGATGGACTGTGGATATGAAGCAGGGGAGCTGGGGATTAGAATTTAGATAACACCCAGCAAAATTCCAATGTACCTCTGAATTTAAAGAGTACCCGAATTCTTATCTATATAGTTGATGAATTAAAATTATAGACCACCAGAGGATAGGGTATAGTGGAAGACTTTATTCAAAAGAGAATGGGAAGTTACCGAGTTCTCCAGCCACTGGCATGGAGAGAACACATGGGAGAGGTTTTGCCAAAATCTATGCTGTTTAACTAAACAAGCAGGAAAAGGAAAGATAACAGAGGACTCCTGTCATGAGGAAAAAAGTTCATGTGGGGATATCGTGAGCCCCCGTCACCCCTGCCATTAGGCCAGGGTGAGGGAAGGACTGACCTTCCCAAGGCCTGGAAATTCAGAAGTCCTGCTCCTTGGGAGACAAGAAGAGACTGGGCTTTGTTTCAGTAATTTTTAAGACCTTCCCAGGTAAGCCAGAGAGACAGCTGGTTGGTCCATACCTGACCAATCAGTTTTAGCACCTAGGTTTGAACTCCAGCTAGAAACAGCT